>JAKWBO010001020.1:0-21010 GCA_034336685.1 Luscinia luscinia
AGGGACCCCAAATCAAGGACCCCAAATAGAGACCCCAAAATTAGAGACCCTGAACCAGGGACCCCGAATAGAGACCCCAAAATCAGGGACCCCAAATCAGGGACCCCAAATCAGGGACCCCAAATAGAGACCCCAAATAGAGACCCCGAATTCCACAGATCCCAAATGAGACCCCAAAATCACAGACCCCAAATCAGGGATCCCAAATCAGACCCCAAATGGAGACCCCAAAATCAGAGACCCCAAAATCACAGACCCCAAAATCACAGACCCCGAATCAGGGACCCCAAAATCAGAGACCCCAAATCAGACCCCAAATAGAGACCCCAAATTCCACAGATCCCAAATGAGACCCCAAAATTAGAGACCCCAAATCAGGGACCCCAAAATCACAGACCCCAAATAGAGACCCCAAAATCAGAGACCCCAAATCCCGGGAGCCCCTCCCAGCCCCCGGAGCCCCCAAGCCCTGGGGATCCCCCCAAACGCTCCCAAACCCCCCAAATTTTGAGGTTCCTCCCCTGCTCCTTTTCAGGCCACCCCAGTCCCCTTCACCCCCACCCCAAAATTCTGGGACCCCTCCTCAAATCCAGGGACCCCCAAAACCCCCCCAAGACCCCCAGGGACCCCCAAAACTCCTTGGGGACCCCCCAAAATCCCTCAGAGACACCAAAACTCCTCAGAGACTCCCCAAAACTCCCCGAGGACTCCCCAAAACTCCCCCAAGACCCCTCAAGGACCCCACGAGGATCCCCCAGACCCCATGAGGGACCCCCCAAAACTCCCTCAAGACCCTCAGGGACCCCCAAAACCCACCTCAGGACCCCCAAAACTCCCCCAGGACCCCCTGGGGACCCCCCAAACTCCTCAAGGACTCCCCCAAAATCCTCAAGACCCCTGGGGACCCCCAAAACTCCTCAGGAAACCCCCAGAATCCCTTGGAATGACCCAAATCCCACCCCAAAACCTCTCGGGGACCCCCAAAACCCCTTGAGGATCCCCCAAAAACTACCCCCAAGACCCCCTAAAACCCCTCGAGGACCCCCAAAACCCCTCGGGGTTATCACAAACCCCAGGACCCTCCAAATCCTTTGGAGATCCCCCAAAACCCCCTCAAAACCCCTCAAGGACCCCCCAAACCCCCCAGGACCCTCTGGGGACCCCCAAAACCCCCCAGGACCCCCAGAACTCTTCAAGGGACCCCCCAAAATCCCTCAGAGACACCAAAAACTCCCCAGAACCTCCAGTTCCCCCCAAGAACCCTCCCAGGACCCCCCAAAACCCCCAGGAACCCCCAGAATCCCTTGGAACCACCCGGGACCCCCAGACCCCTCGGGGACCCCCAAAACCCCTTGAGGACCCCCAAAAACTCCCCCAAGACCCCCCAAAACCCCTCGGGGTTATCACAAACCCCAGGACCCTCCAAATCCTTTGGAGATTCCCCCAAAATCCCCCTCAAAACCCCTC
This sequence comes from Luscinia luscinia, assembly GCA_034336685.1. Classification (NCBI taxonomy): domain Eukaryota; kingdom Metazoa; phylum Chordata; class Aves; order Passeriformes; family Muscicapidae; genus Luscinia; species Luscinia luscinia. The sequence continues at coordinate 1,468 of JAKWBO010001020.1, forward strand.
CAGGACCCCCTGGGGACCCCCCCAACCCCCCCAGGACCACCCAGAACTCCTCAGGGACCCCCCCAAAACGCCTCAGGGACCCCCAAAATCCCTCGGAGACACCAAAACTCCCTCAGAACCCCCAATTCCCCCCAAGAACCCTCCCAGGACCCCCCAAAACCCCCCCTCAAAAACCCCCTCAAGGACCCCCCAAAATCCCCCCAGGACGCCCTGGGGACCCCCTAAACCCCCAGGACCCTCTGGGGACCCCCAAACTCCCCCAGGACCCCCAAAACTCCTCAGGGACCCCCAAAATCCCTCAGAGACACCCCAAAACTCCCCCAGAACCCCCAGTTCCCCCCAGAACCCTCACAGGACCCCCCAGAATCCCTTGGAAACACCAAATCCCCCAAAACCCCTCCGGGACCCCCAAAATCCCTTGAGGACCCCCCAAAAACTCCCCCAAGACCTCCCAAAATCCCTCGGGGATATCACAAACCCCAGGACCCTCCAAATCCTTTGGAGATTCCCCCAAAACCCCCTCAAAACCCCTCAAAGACCCCCAAAACCCCCCAGGACCCCTGGGGACCCCCAAACCCACCCAGGACCCCCAAAACTCCTCAGGGACCCCCAAAATCCCTCAGAGACACCCAAAACTCCCCCAGAACCCCCAATTCCCCCAAGAACCCTCCCAGGACCCCCAAAACCCCCTCAAAACCCCTCAAGGACCCCCCCAAAATCCCCCCAGGACGCCCTGGGGACCCCCCAAACCCCCCAGGACCCCCCAGAACTCTTCAAGGACCCCCAAAATCCCTGAGAGACACCAAAACTCCCCCAGAACCCCCAGTTCCCCCAAGAACCCTCCCAGGACCCCCAAAACCCCCTCAAAACCCCTCAAGGACCCCCCAAAATCCCCCAAAACCCCCTGGGGACCCCTCAAGGACCCCCCAAAACCCCCAGGACCCTCTGGGGACCCCCCAAACCCCTGGGGACCCCCAAAATCTCCTCAAGGACCCCCAAAATCCCTCAGAGACACCAAAAACTCCCCAGAACCCCAATTCCCCCCAGAACCCTCCCAGGACCCCCAAAACCCCTCAAGACCCCTGGGGACCCCCAAAACTCCTCAGGGAACCCCCAGAATCCCTTGAAACACCCGGGAACCCCCCAAACCTCTCGGGGACCCCCAAAATCCCTTGAGGACCCCCCAAAACTCCCCCAAGACCCCCAAAACCCCTCGGGGTTATCACAAACCCCAGGACCCTCCAAAACCCTTGGAGATCCCCCCAAAATCCCCCTCAAAAACCCCTCCAGGACCCCTGGGGACCCCCCCAACCCCCAGGACCACCCCAGAACTCCTCAGGGACCCCCCAAAACGCCTCAGGGACCCCCAAAATCCCTCGGAGACACCAAAAACTCCCCAGGACCCCCAATTCCCCCCAGAACCTTCCCAGGACCCCCAAAACCCCCCTCAAAACCCCTCAAGGACCCCCCAAAACCCCCCCAGGACCCCCTGGGGACCCCCAAAACCCCAGGACCCTCTGGGGAACCCCCAAAACCCCTTGAGGACCCCCCAAAACCCCCCAGGCCCCCCAGCTCTCACCTCCACCACGGAGTTGTTGTTGAGTTTCCATTTGTTGCCGCCCAGCACCGGCCGCCCGTCGATGTAAATCGGCCGCCGCCCCTCGTTGGCAATGAAGAAATCCCCGTTGTTCTTCAGCTTGATCACCCCTGAGAGGCGAAATTTGGGGAATTTTGGGGAATTCCCAAAAATTCCAGAGGCTTCTGGGTCATGGTGGAGGATTTTGGGGTTTTTTTTAGGGTTAAAAAGGGTGAGAAATTGTCGTTGTTCTTCAGTGTGATCACCTCTATTGGAGAAAAAATTCTGGGAATTCCCATAAGAGTCACAAAAATTCCAAGGAATTCCCCAAAAATTTCAAAAAAATTCCCAAAAATTCCCAAAAATTCAGGGAATTCCCAAAAATTCCAAAGGGTTCTGGGTGATCCTGGAGGATTTTGGGGGTTTTAGGGGGGGGTTAGAAATCGCTGTGGTTCTTCAGCTTGATCACTCCTGAGAGGGGAAATTTGGGAAATTTTGGGAATTTTGGGGAATTTCAGGAATTCCCAAAACTTCCAAAAGGTTCTGGGTGATCCTGGAACCTTGAACCCGGATTTTTGGGGGTTTTGGGGAGTTAGAAATCCCGTTGTTCTTCAGTTTGATCATCCCTGAGAGGGGGAACATCCCAGGAATTCCCAAAAAAGTCCCAAAAATTCCAGGGAATTCCCAAAAATTTCAAACAATTCCAGGGAATTCTGAAGAATTTCAGGGAATTCCCAAAAATTCCAGAGGGTTCCCAGCGATCCTGGAGGGTTTGGGGTTTTTTCAGGGGTGAAAAGGGTGAGAAATTGTCGTTGTTCTTCAGTGTGATCACCCCTATTGGGGGAAAAATTCTGGGAATTCCCAGAAGGGTCCCAAAAATTCCAAGGAATTCCCAAAATTCCCCAAAAATTCCCAAGAATTCCAAGGAATTCCCAAAAATTCCCAAGGGTTCTGGGTGATCCCAGAGGATTTTGGGGATTTTAGGGGGGGTTAGAAATCGATGTTTTTCTTCAGCTTGATCACTCCTGAGAGGGGAAATTTGGGGAAATTTTGGGAATTTTTGGGGAATTTCAGGGAATCCCCAAAAATTCCAAAAGGTTCTGGGTGATCCTGGAACCTTGAACCCGGATTTTTGGGGGTTTTGGGGAGTTAGAAATCCCCGTTGTTCTTCAGTTTGATCATCCCTGAGAGAGTAAAAAATTCTGGGAATTCCCAAAAAAGTCCCAAAAATTCCAGGGAATTCCCAAAAAATAAAAAAAAATCAGGAAATTCTGAAGAATTTCAGGGAATTCCCAAAAATTCCAGAGGGTTCCCAGCGATCCTGGAGGGTTTGGGGGTTTTTTTTTCAGGGGTGAAAAGGGTGAGAAATTGTTCTTCAGTGTGATCACCCCTAAGGGGGGAAAAAATTCTGGGAATTCCCAAAAAAGCCCCAAAAATTCCAGGGAATTCCCCAAAAAATTCCTAAAAATTCCAAGGAATTCCCAAAAATTCCCAAGGGTTCTGGGTGATCCCAGAGGATTTTGGGGGTTTGGAGGGTTTTGGGATTGGCACTAAAAGGAGAATTTAAGGGGGGAACTTCCCCAAAAATTGCCCAAAATCCCCTCAGGGCTCCCCAAAATAAAAAAGGGCCATGGGGGTCCTCAAAACCCCCAAAAATCTCCCCAAAACCTCAAATCTCCACCAAAAAAAACCCCAAAAGCCCCTGGGGAACCCCAAAATAACCACAAACCCAAATCCCCCTCCCAAAAAAACTCCACAAAAAAACCACCCAAAAATCTCCCCAAAACCCCTTAAAGGAACCCCCTGAAACACTGGGGGGACCCCAAAAAAAAAAAACAAATCCCCCAAAAATAAAAAACCCCCAAAACCCAAATCTCTCCCAAAACATCCTGAGATGCCTCCAAAAGCACCAAAAACTCCACAAAAAACACCCAAACCCCAAAAAACTCCCCAAATCCCCTTAAAGGAACCCCCTGAAACCCCAGGGGGACCCCAAAAACCCCAAATTCCCCAAATCCCCCAAAAACCCAAAACCCAAATCCCTCCCAGATCACCCTGAGATCCCTCCAAAAACTCAGGAACTCCCCAAAAAACCCACAAAACCACCCAAAATCTCCCCAAAGCCCCTTAAAGGAACCCCTGAAACTCCAGGGGGACCCCAAAACCCCAAATCCCCCAAAAACCCCAAAACCAAAATCTCTCCCAAAACATCCTGAGATGCCTCCAAAACCCCACAAAAACACCCAAACCCCAAAAACCACCCCAAACCCCCAAAAACTCCCCAAACCCCTTAAAGAAACCCCTGAAACCCCAGGGGACCCCAAAACCCCAAATCCCCCAAAAACCCTCCAAAAAACCCCAAAAATCCCAAATCTCTCCCAGATCACCCCGAGATCCCTCCAAAACCCCACAAAAACTCCCCAAATCCCCTTAAAGAAACTTCGGGGGACCCCAAAAACCCCAAATCCCCCAAAAACCCCCAAAAACCCCCCAAAACCCCCAAAAACCCCCAAAAATCCCCAAAACCCCCAAAAACCCCCAAAACCCCAAATCCCTCCCAGGTCACCCCGAGATCCTCCAAAAACCTCAGGAACTGCCCCAAAAAACACCCAAAAATCTCCCAAAACCCCTTAAAGGAACCCCCGGGGACCCCAAAAACCCCAAATTCCTCCAAAAAACCCAAAAAACCCCAAATCCCTCCCAGATCACCCCGCGATCCCTCCAAAACCCCACAAAACCACCCAAACCCCTTTAAGAAACCCCCGGGGACCCCAAAACCCCAAACCCCCAAAACCCCAAAAAACCCCAAAATCCCAAATCCCTCCCAGATCACCCCGAGATCCTCCAAAAACCCCACAAAAATCTCCCCAAAACCCCTTTAAGAAACTTCCCCGGGGGGACCCCAAAAACCCCAAACCCCCCAAAACCCCCAAAAAGCCCCAAAAACCCCAAAAACCCCAAAAATCCCAAATCGCTCCCAGATCACCCCGAGATCCCTCCAAAACCTCAGGAACTGCCCCAAAAACCACCCAAAAGACTCCCCAAACCCCTTAAAGGAACCCCTGAAACCCCAGGGGGACCCCAAAAACCCCAAACCCCCAAAAACCCCCAAAACCCGAAATCCCCCAAAAAACGCCAAATCCCCCCCAGGTCACCCCAAGATCCCTCCAAAACCCCACAAAAACTCCCCAAACCCCTTAAAGAAACCCCCGGGGACCCCTAAAACCCCAAATCCCCAAAAACCCCAAAACCCCAAAACCCGAAATCCCCCAAAAACCCCAAATCCCCCAGGTCACCCCGAGATCCCTCCAAAACCCCACAAAAACACCCAAAATTCAAAAACTCCCCAAACCCCTTAAAGAAAGCCCCTGAAACCCCAGGGGGACCCCAAAAAACCCCAAATCCCCCCAAAACCCAAAAAACCCCCAAAACCCCAAACCCCCAAAACCCCAAATTCCCCCAGGTCACCCTGTGATCCTCCAAAACCCCACAAAAACTCCCCAAACCCCCAAAAGACTCCCCAAACCCCTTAAAGAAACCCCTGAAACCCCAGGGGGACCCCAAAAAACCCCCAAAACCTCAAATCTCCCCAAAAACCCCAAAAAACCCCAAATTTCCCCAAAAACCCCCAAAAACCCCAAAAATCCCAAATCCCTCCCAGATCACCCCGAGATCCCTCCAAAAACCCCACAAAAAACACCCAAACCTCTTAAAGAAACCCCTGAAACCCCAGGGGGACCCCAAAAACCCCCAAAACCCCCCCAAAAACCCCAAAAACGCCAAATCCCCCAGGTCACCCCAAGATCCCTCCAAAACCCCACAAAAAACACCCAAACCCCTTAAAGAAACCCCTGAAACCCCAGGGAGGACCCCAAAAAACCCCAAACCCCCCCAAAAACCCCCAAAAACCCCCCCAAATTCCCACCAGATCACCCTGAGATCCCACCAAAAACATCAAGAACTCTCCCAAAACCCACAAAAACCACGCTAAAACTCCCCAAAGCCCCCTTAAAGGAACCCAGAGAAACCCCAGGGGGACCCCAAAAACCCAAATCCCCCAAAATACCCAAAATCCCAAATCTCTCCCAAAAACATCCTGAGATCCCTCCAAAACCCCACAAAAACACCCAAACCCAAAAAACCACCCAAACCCCCAAAAACTCCCCCAAACCCCCTTAAAGAAACCCCCTGAAACCCCCGGGGACCCCAAAACCCCGAACCCCCGAAAAACCCAAAAAACCCCCAAAACCCCCAAATCCCTCCCCAGGTCACCCCGAGATCCCTCCAAAAACCCCACAAAAAACACCCAAACCCCTTAAAGAAACCCCCGAAACCCCAGGGAGGACCCCAAACCCCAAACCCCCAAAAACCCCCAAAAACCCCAAAAATCCCAAAAGCCCCAAAACCCCAAATCCCCCAAAAACCCAAAATCCCAAATCTCTCCCAAAACATCCTGAGATCCTCCAAAACCCCACAAAAACTCCCCAAATCCCCATAAAGAAACCCCTGAAACCCCTGGGGGACCCCAAAAACCCCAAACCCCCCAAAACTCCAAAATCCCAAAAGCCCCGAAACCCCCAAAAACTCCCAAAAAACCCCAAAATCCCAAATCCCTCCCAGATCACCCCGAGATCCTCCAAAACCCCACAAAAATACTAAACCCCCAAAACTCCCCAAACCCCCTTAAAGAAACCCCGGAGGACCCTTAAAAACCCCAAACCCCCAAAACCCCTAATTTTCCCAAAACCCCAAACCCCCAAACCCCCACCCTGCTTGCGGAGATTTTCCAGGCCGGCCCTCCAGCGCCAGGTCCACGTCGATCTGGTTGTCCTTGGTGGCTCTGCCCAGGGTGATCTGGGCGGATTTGGGGTTTTTGGGGTTTTTGGGGGTTTTTGGGGTTTTTGGGATTTTTGGGGTTTTTTGGGGTTTTTTGGGGCTTTTGGGGCTTTTGGGGTTTTTGGGGTTTTTTGGGGGTTTTTGGGGCTTTTGGGGTTTTTGGGGTTTTTGGGGGCTTTTTAGGTTTTTGGGGATTTTTGGGGTTTTGGGGTTTTTTGGTGTTTTTGGGGTTTTTTGGGGTTTTTGGGGTTTTTGGGGATTTTGGGATTTTTGGGGGCTTTTGGGGGTTTTTGGGGTTTTTGGGGTTTTTGGGGATTTTTGGGGTTTTTGGGGTTTTTTGGTTTTAGGGCATCCCACAAGGGGTTTATGGAGTTTTTTGGGGGGTTTTGTGGCATTTCCGAGATTATTTTTTGAGGGATCTCAGGTTGATTTGGGGTTTTTGGGGTTTTTTGGGGATTTTTGGGGTTTTTGGGGGTTTTTGGGGTTCATTGGGGGTTTTTGGGGTTTTTGGGGCATCCCACAAGGGGGTTTATAGAGTTTTTGGGGGTTTTTGTGACGTTGCTGAGATTGTTTTTTGAGGGATCTCAGGTTGATTTGGGGGATTTGGGTTTTTGGGGGTTTTTTGGGGGCTTTTGGGGGTTTTGGGGGTTTTGGGGTGTTTTGGGGTTTTTGGGGTTTTTTGGGGTTTTGGGGCATCCCACAAGGGGGTTTATGGGGTTTTTGGGGTTTTGTATGCTTCTGAGATTGTTTTTTGAGGATCTCAGGTTGATTTGGGGATTTGGGGTTTTTTGGGGTCTCAGGGTGTTTTGGGGTTTTTTGGGTCCCAGGTGAGTTTTTGGGGTATTTCTGGGGTACTTTGGGATATTTTTGAGGATATTTCTGGGGAATTTTGGGATATTTTTGAGGATATTTCTGGGTATTTTGGGGGTATTTTGGGTGTTTTTGAGGGTATTTTTGGGATATTTTTGGGGTGTTTTGGGGGTGTGCTAGTGTTTTTGGGATATTTTGGGGTGTTTTGGGGTATTTTGGGGATATTTTGGGGTGTATTGGGGTATTTTGGATGGTTTTGGGGTATTTTGGATGCTTTTTGGGTATTTTGGGGTATTTTTGGATGTTTTTGGGGTGGTTTTGGGGTATTTTGGGGCAGTTTTGGGTGGTTTTCAGGTATTTTGGGGTGGTTCTGAGGTGTTTTTGGGGTGGTTTTGGGGTATTTTGGGGGATATTTTGGGGTATTTTTGGAGTGTTTTGGGTATTTTTGGGGTATTTTTGGGGTATTTTTGGGGTATTTTAGGTGTTTTGGGGTGGTTTTCGGGTGTTTTGGGGTGTTTGGGGGCATTCGGATATTTTGAAGTGTTTTGGCTCTTTTAGGGTGTTTTGGGGGTGTTTTGGGGGTATTTTGGGATATTTGGGGATATTTTGGGGGTATTTTGGCTGTTTTTAGGGTGTTTTGGGGTGGTTTTGGGTGTTTTTGGGTGTTTTTGGGGATATTTTGGGGATATTTAGTGTATTTCGGGTGTTTTGGGATGGTTTTGGTGTATTTTGGGATATTTTGGGGTATTTTGGCTGTTTTTAAGGTGTTTTGGGGTGTTTTTGGGTGTTTTTGGGGTGTGTTTGGGGTGTTTTTGGGATGTTTTTGGGTGTTTTTGGGATATTTGGGGTGTGTTTGGGTCTCACCTCGCGGGAGCGCATCAGGTATCGAACCATCCGCCCGCGCAGCACGGCCAGAGTCTGACTGTCGAAATCCGGGGAGCTCATCCCTGGGGGACGGGGGGACAGACAGACAGACAGACAGTCAGGGGACAGGGGGACAGACAGACAGTGAGGGACAGAGGGACAGCGAGGGGACAGGGGGACAGACAGGGGACAGGGGGACACACAGACAGTCAGGGGACAGGGGGACACACAGACAGTGAGGGACAGGGGGACACAGACAGTCAGGGGACAGGGGACAGACAGACAGTCAGGGGACAGAGGGACACACGGACACCGGGGGCACAGAGGGATCCAGGGACAGATGGACGGACAGAGAGCCGGACACGGGGACAGACGGACACAGGGACGGACACAGGGACAGACGGACACAGGGACGGACACGGGGACACAGGGACAGACAGACGGACACAGGGACGGACCACGGGGACACAGGGATGGACAGACGGACACGGGGATGGACACGGGGATGGACAGACGGACACGGGGATGGACACAGGGATGGACAGACAGACACGGGGACGGACAGACGGGTGGACTCCGAGCAAGGGTGGACAGGCAGACACGGGGTGGACACAAGGACGGACAGAGGGACGGACAGACAGCCAGACGGACGGATGGACAGATGGACACACACAAGGACAGACGGAGACAAGGACGGACACCTGGACAGACGGACAGACAGACAGATGGACAGAGAGACAGACAGACAGACAGATGGACACACACAAGGACGGACACCTGGACACCCGGACAGACAGACAGACACAAGGACAGACAGGTGGACAGACAGACACAAGGACAGACACACAGACACACGGACACACGGACAGACGGACGCACAGCCGGCCCCACCTGTGATGGAATCCACCAGCACCTGCCAGCGCTGCAGCTCCTGCTCCAGCTGCCGGATCTCGCGCTTCTGCCGCCCGGTCAGCCACGGTCAGCTCTGCGGGACAGACAGACAGACAGTGAGAGACAGACAGACAGACAGACAAACAGACACTGAGTGACAGACAGACACACAGCCACGGTCAGCTCTGCGGGACAGACGGACAGACAGACACTGAGAGACAGACAGACAGACAAACAGACACTGAGAGACAGACGGACACACAGCCACGGTCAGCTCTGCGGGACAGACAGACGGACAGACACTGAGAGACAGACACACAGGACACACGGACACTGCCGCCGGTCAGCCACGGTCAGCTCTGCGGGACAGACAGACAGACACTGAGAGACAGACAGACACTGAGAGACAGACAGACAGACAGACAGACACTGAGTGACAGACAGACAGACACACAGCCACGGTCAGCTCTGCGGGACAGACAGACAGTGAGTGACAGACAGACAGACAGACAGACACTGAGAGACACACAGACAGACAGACAAACAGTGAGTGTCAGCTCTGCACGGACAGACAGACACACAGACACTGGGTGTCAGACACACGGACACACAGACAGACAGACAGTGAGTGTCAGACAGACACACGGACAGGCACTGACCGTCAGACACATGGACGGACACACGGACAGATGGACACACAGACACTGACATCAGACAGACACACGGACACCGGGGGGCGGTTCTGGAAGGTTCCAGGAGGTCCCTGAGGGTCCCTGGGGGGTTCCAGAGGGTCCCTGGGGGTCCCTGGTGGGTCTGGGGGCTCTGGGGGATCCCAAGGAGTTTGGGGGTCCTGGGGGTCCCTGTTAAATCCTGGGGGTCCTGGAAGGTTCCAGGTGGGTCTGGGGGTCCCGGCTGAATCCTGGGGGGTCCTGGGGAGATTCTGGGGTTTTGGGGGTCCCAGGAGGATTTTGGGGGTCCCAGGGGTTTGGGGGTCCCAGGGGGTTTTAGGGGGTCCCAGGGAGGATTTTGGGGGTCCCAGGGGATTTTGGGGGTCCTGGGGATTTTGGGGGTCCTGGGGGTTTTTGGGGTCCCAGGGGTTTTGGGGGTCCTGGGGGTTTTGGGGGTCCCAGGGGTGTTTTGGGGGTCCCAGGGGGTTTAGGGGGTCCCAGGGGGTTTTGGGGTCCTGGGGGTTTTGGGGTCCCGGGGTCTCACCGTACTCCAGCACCTCGTCCCGCCGACGCTCCCTGCAGGGGGGGAGGGGCTGTGAGACAGAGAGACCCCAAAATCCCCCAAAAAAACCCCTAAAATCCCCCCAAACCCCCCCCCTCCCGCAAAAACAAACAAAAAAAAAAAAAACCAAAAAACTAAAATCCCCAAGCCCCCCCCAAAAAAAAAAAACCAAAAAAAACCCCCAAAAAACCCCTAAAATCCCCCAAATCCACCCAAAAACAAAAAAACCCCAAAAATCCTAAAATCCCCCAACCCCCCCCCCCCAAAAAAAAACCCCAAAAAACCCCTAAAATACCCCAACCCCCCCCCAAAAAAAAACCCAAAAAACCCCTAAAATCCCCCAAGCCCCCTCCCCAAAACAAACAAAATAAAACAAAATAAAACAAAAACCTAAAATCCCCCAACCCCCCCCCAAAAAAACCCAAAAACCCCTAAAATCCCCCAAACCCCTCCCAAAAAACCCCAAAAACCCCAAAAATCCTAAAATCCCCAAACCCCCCCAAAAAAAAAACCCCCAAAAAACCCCTAAAATCCCCCAAACCCCCCCAAAAACCAAAAAAAACCCAAAAAATCCTAAAATCCCCCAAACTCCCCCAAAAAAACCCCCAAAAACCCCTAAAATCCCCGCAAATCCCCCCCAAAAAACCTTCCCCAAGCTCCCTCCCCAAAAAAACACCCCAAAATTACCCCCAGACCCCTAAAATTCCCCTCAGCCCCCCCCAAATCGACCCCAATTCCCACCCCAGACCCCCCAAAACCCCTCCAAGCCTCCCTGGACCCCCAAAAAATCCCCCCAGACCCCCAAAACTCCCCCAAATTCCTCCCAAACCTCTTCAAGCCCCCCTGGATCCCCCCAAATTTCCCCAGACCCCCAAAACTCCCCCAATTCCCCCCAAACCAACCCCAAATTCCCACCTCAGACCCCCCAAACCCTTCCAAGCCCCCAAAACTCCCCAAATTCCCCCAAATTGACCCCAATCCCACCCCAGACCCCCCAAAACTCTTCAAGCCCCCCAGACCCCCAAAACTCCCCCAAATCCCCCAAATTGACCCCAAATCCCATCCCAGATCCCCCCAAAACTCTTCAAGCCCCCCAGACCCCCAAACTCCCCCAAATTCCCGTCCCAGACCCCCAAACCCTTCCAAGCCCCCCAGACCCCCAAAAATTCCTCTAAACACTTCCCAAACCCCCAAAATCCCCAAATCGACCCCAATTCCCACCCCAGACCCCCCAAATTTCCCCCAGACCCCCCCAAAAACTCCCCCTCTAGACGCTTCCAGACCCCCCAAAATCCCCCAAAGCTCCCCAAATTCTCCCCAAACGGACCCAAATTCCCACCCCAGACCCCCCAAATTTCCCCAGACCCCCAAATTTCCCCCCAGACCCCCCCGGACCCCCCCACCTGAGTTTGCCATCGTCCAGCAGCTCCCTCGGCCGTCAGAGAAGTTCAGCACCTGATCCCCTTGGGGAGGGGCTGCACTGCAGGGGGTCAGCACCCCAAAATCCCCCTCAGCACCCCAAAATCCCCTCAGCACCCCAAAATCCGCCCCAGGGACCCCCGAAATGCAGCCAGGGACCCCAAAATCCGCCCTGGGAGCCCCAAAATCCGCCCCACGGAGCCCCAAAATCCACCCTGGGAGCCCCAAAATCCAGCCAGGGACCCCCAAAATCCGGCCCCAGGGACCCCCAAAATCCACGCAGGGAGCCCCAAAATCCAGCCCAGGGACCCCCAAAATCCACCCCAGGGACCCCAAAATCCGCCCCAGGGACCCCCAAAATCCAGCCAGGGACCCCCAAAATCCACGCAGGGAGCCCCAAAATCCAGCCAGGGACACCTCAGAGACCCCAGAATTCACCCTCAGCACCCCAAAATCCGCCCAGGGATCCCAAAATCCGCCCAGGGACCCCAAAATCCACCCCAGGGACCCCCAAAATCCACCCCAGGGACCCCAAAATCCACCCCAGGGATCCCAAAATCCGCCCCAGGGAGCCCCAAAATCCCCCTCAGCACCCCAAAATCCCCCTCAGCACCCCAAAAATCCTCCCAGGCACCCCAAAATCTGCCCAAGGACCCCCAAAATCCACCCCAGGGATCCCCAAAATCTGCCCAGGGACCCCAAAATCGACCCCAGGGACCCCAAAATCCACCCAAGGAGCCCCAAAATCCACCCAGGGACCCCTCAGAGACCCCAAAATTCACCCTCAGCACCCCAAAATCTGCCCAGGGACCCCAAAATCCGCCCCAGGGACCCCCAAAATCCAGCCAGGGATCCCAAAATCCGCCCCAGGGACCCCAAAATCCGCCCCAGGGACCCCAAAATCCAGCCAGGGATCCCCCAAAATCCACCCAGGAGCCCCAAAATCTGCCCAGGGACCCCCAAAATCCACCCTGGGAGCCCCAAATCCAGCCAGGGATCCCCAAAATCCACCCAGGGACCCCAAAATCCAGCCAGGGACGCCTCCGAGACGCCAAAATTCACCCTCAGCAACCCCAAAAATCCAACCAGGGACCCCAAAATCCACTCCAGGGATCCCAAAATTCCCTCCCCAGGGGTCCCCAAATTTACTCAGGAATCCCCAAAATTCACACAGCACCCCAAAATCCACCCAGGGACCCCCCAGAGACTCCCCAAAATCCACCCAGGGACCCCGAAAATCCACCCAGGGACCCCCAAAATCCACCCAGAGATCCCAAAAATTCACACAGCACCCCAAAATCCACCCCAGGCACCCCAAAATCCACCCATGAACCCCCTAAATTACCTCCCCGGGGATCCCACATGGACCCCAAAAATCCCCTCCAGAACCCCCAGATCCCCCAGGACCCCCCAGAGCCCCCCTGCCCACCTCTCTGGTCCTGCAGCAGGTGCCACTGGCACCAGATCTCAAACGTTCTGGGGATCCCTGAACCTTCCAGGACCCCCAAACTCCCCCAGGACCCCCTAAACCCCCCAAACTCCCCCCAGGACCCCCTAAACCCCCCTGGGACCCCCAGGACCCCCAGCCCCCTGCCCACCTCTCTGGTCCTGCAGCAGGTGGTACTGGGACCAGATCTCAAACACTCTGGGGACCCCTGAACCTTCCAGGACCCCTGAACTCCCCAAATTTCCCCTAAACTCCCCCAAATCCCCCCAGGAGCCCCCCAGCCCCTGCCCACCTCTCTGGTCCTGCAGCAGGTGCCACTGGCCCCAAATCTCAAACGTTCTGGGGACCCATGAACCTTCCAGGACCCCCAAATTTCCCCTAAACTCTCCCAAATTTCTCCCAGGACCCCCAGGACTCCCCCAGCCCCCCGCCCATCTCTCTGGTTCCTGCAGCAGGTGCCACTGTGGCACCAAATCTCAAAAACTCTGGGGACCCCTGAACCTTCCAGGACCCCTGAACTCCCCAGATCCTTCTCAACCTGCTCCCCTAGGACCCCCTAAACCCCTCCTGGGACCCCCAGGAACCCCCAGGACCCCCCAGCCCCCTGCCCACCTGTCTGGTCCTGCAGCAGGTGGTACTGGCAGCAGCAGCTGCCAGTGCAGCTGCAGGGCCTTGGGGGTCCTGGCAGGGTAGAACACGGCGGGGTGGCGCTGCAGCAGCTCCTGGAAGGTGTCCAGCGAGGGACAGGGCTCTGGGGACAGGGGACAGCTCAGGGACAGAGGACAGCAGGGGACAGGGCTCTGGGACAGCAGGGGACAGCTCAGGGACAGGGGACACCATGGGGAAAGGGGACAGCTCAGGGGACATGGGGACAGCAGGGGACAGGGCTCTGGGGACAGGGGACAGCTCAGGGACAGGGACAGCTCAGGGACATGGGGACACCATGGGGACAGGGCTCTGGGACAGCAGGGGACAGCTCAGGGGACAGGGGACAGCTCAGGGGGACATGGGGACACCATGGGGACAGGGCTCTGGGACAGGGGACAGGTGAGGGACATGGGAACAGGGGACAGGGCTCTGGGGACATGGGGACATATCAGAAGACACCATGGGACAGCAGGGGACAGGTGAGGGGACATGGGGACAGCAGGGGGACACAGGGACAGGTGAGGGGACATGTCAGGGGACATGGGGACAGGTGAGGGCACACCACGGGCACATGGGGACACCATGGGGACACGTCAGGGTACATGGGGACACGGACTGGGTGACACCACAGCAGCTCCTGGCAGGTGTCCAGCAAGGGACAGGGCTCTGGGGACACGGGGACACGTCAGGGGACATGGGGACACCATGGGGACACATCAGGGGACATGGGGACACCACGGGGACACCATGGGGACACAGCTCTGGGGACATGGGGACAGGGCAGGTGACAGCACAGCAGCTCCTGGCAGGTGTCCAGCGAGGGACAGGGGACAGCAGCAGTGGGGTGACCCCTGGTGACCCCTGGGGACATTTGGGGACAGTCCCTCACTGAGGGCATGTGGGTCAGCAGCAGTGGGGTGACCCCTGGGGACATCTGGGGACACAGGGTGACATTGGGGACATTGGGGACATTGGGAACAGCCCTCACCAATGGCAGCAGCTGAGGGGTGACTGACACAAGGTGACACAGGGTGACGCAGGTGACACAGGGTGACACAGGGTAACATTGAAGTGACACAGGTGACACAGGTGGCACAGGTGACACAGGTGACACAGGTGCCACAGGTGCCACTGCTCACCGAGGGCACGCGGGTCAGCAGCTGCTCCTCGGCCTTGCTGAACAGCACCTTGCTCTGGATGGCGGCCACGGCCTCGGGGTGCAGCTGGCGCATGGCCTGGCACGAGAGCCTGGGGACAGGTGTGACACCTGTGACACCTGTGACACACCTGGGACACACCTGGGACACACCTGTGACACCCAAACCCCTCGGGGTGCAGCTGGCGCATGGCCTGGCACGACAGCCTGGGGACATTGGGGACACCTGTGACACCTGTGTGACACACCTGGGACACACCTGGGACACACCTGGGACACCCAAACCCTCGGGGTGCAGCTGGCGCATGGCCTGGCACGACAGCCTGGGGACATTGGGGACACCTGTGACACCTGGGACACACCTGGGACACACCTGGGACACACCTGGGACACCTGTGTGACACACCTGGGACATCCCTGTGACACACCTGAGACACCTGTCACACCTGTGTGACACACCTGGGACATCCCTGTGACACACCTGAGACACCTGTCACACCTGTGTGACACACCTGGGACACACCCGAGACCCCCTGGGGACACCTGAGACCCCACGCCGGGGTCCTAAAGCAGAACCTCCCAGTGCTCTGGGTGTCACACGGGTGTCACAGAGGTGTCACACGGGTGTCACCTGTGTCCCCTGACTCTGTCACCCCTGTGAGACCCCCCAGAGCCCCCCAGAGCCCCCCAAATCCCCCTCACTTGCAGATGACGGGGTCGTAGAGCAGCGAGTACCAGCACTGCTGGGTGTCACACGGGTGTCACACAGGTGTCACACAGGTGTCACAGGGGGTCACATGGGTGTCACCTGCATCCCTGACTCTGTCACACCTGTGGGACCCCCCCCAAAGCCCCCCCAGAGCCCCCCCAAATCCCCCTCACTTGTAGATGACAGGGTCGTAGAGCAGCGAGTACCAGCACTGCTGGGTGTCACACAGGTGTCACACGGGTGTCACACAGGTGTCACACAGGTGTCACCTGCATTCCCTGACACTGTCACACCTGTAGAACCCCCCAAAGCCCCCCAGGACTCCCCCAAATCCCCCTCACTTGCAGATGACGGGTCGTAGAGCAGCGAAAGTACCAGCGCCTCCTGGATCTCGCTACACAGGTGTCACACGGGTGTCACACAGGTGTCACAGGGGTGTCACACGGTGTCACAGGGGTGTCACAGGGGTGTCACCTGCATTCCCTGACTCCTGTCACCCCTGTGAGACCCCCCCCAAGCCCCCCAGAGCCCCCCCATTTCCCCTCACTTGCAGATGACGGGGTCGTAGAGCAGCGAGTACCAGCGCTTGCTGGGGAGTCACACAGGTGTCACAGGGGTGTCACACGGGTGTCACACAGGTATCACCTGCTTCCCATGACTCTGTCACACCTTGTGGGACTCCCCCCCAAGCCCCCCCCAGGACCCCCCCCCCAGAGCTCCCCCAAATCCCCTCACTTGCAGATGACGGGGTCGTAGAGCAGCGAGTACCAGCGCTCCTGGATCTCCCGCAGGGTGAAGCGGCAGCTGAACTTCACCCCCAGGTGCACCGAGGTCAGGTCGTTGGTCTGGGGGGACCCCAAAAATCAAACAGCTGAGGGGAGGGGCCCTGGGGGTGCTGGGGTCACCCCCAAACCCCTCCAGGTGAGGGGGGGTCCCCAAACCCCCCCCAGGTGTGCCCACACCTGCAGCACAAGAACCCATTGGGTCCCAGTGATTGTTCTGGGGTGCCCCCCAAAATCTCCCCAAATTCCACAGGTCAGGAGGGGCTCCCCGAATTGGGGGGGGTCTCCCCGAATTGAGGAGGGTCCCCAAAACCCCTCCGAGTAGGTGATGGAGAGTCCCCCAAATCCCCCCCCCAAACCTCCCAGAAGTTCCTTCATGGATGAGTCCCCACCTGCCCAGGTCCTTCCGTGGGGATTCCCCCCAAAATCCCCCCCAAATTCCCCAGGTCAGGGGGGTTCCCCGGGTCAGGTGAGGGTTCCCCAAATTGAGGAGGGTCCCCAAAACCCTCCAGGTGATGGAGAGTCCCCCAAACCTCCCAGAAGTTCCTTCATTGATCAGTCCCCACCTGCCCAGGTCCTTCTGTGGGGTTCCCACAAAATCCCCCAAATTCCCCAGGTCAGGGGGGTTCCCCAGGGTAAGGGGGGCTTCCTCAAATTGAGGAGGGTTCCCCAAATTGAGGAGGGTCCCCAAAACCCTCCAGGTGATGGAGAGTCCCCCAAATCCCCCCCCAAACCCCCCCAGAAGTTCCTTCATTGATGAGTCCCCACCTGCCCAGGTCCTTCCGTGGGGATTCCCCCAAAATCCCCCCAAATTCCCCAGGTCAGGGGGGGTTCCCCGAATTGAAGGGGGTTCCCCAGGTCGGGGGGGTTCCCCAAATTGAGGGGGTGTCCCCACACCCCTCCAGGTGATGGAGAGCTCCCCAAACCTCCCAGAAGTTCCTTCATTGATGAGTCTCCACCTGCCCAGGTCCTTCCGTGGGGATTCCCCCAAAATCCCCCAAATTCCCCAGGTCAGGGGGTTCCCTTGGGTCAGGTGAGGGTTCCCCAAATTGAGTGAGGGTCCCAAAACCCCTCCAGGTGATGGAGAGTTCCCAAATCCCCCCCAAACCTCCCAGAAATTCCTTCATTGATGAGTCCCCACCTGCCCAGGTCCTTCTGTGGGTTCCCACAAAATCCCCCCAAATTCCCCAGGTCAGGGGGGGGTTCCCGGGCTGGGGGGCTCTCCCGGGCTGGGGGGCTCTCCCGGGTTGGGGGTCTCACCTGCAGCACAGCGTTGATGAGCAGCAGGTCATCCGCGGGTTTCCAGCGGCCCAGGTCGCGGGGGCGGGGCTGGGTTTGCTCTTCTTGAGCCGCTTGGGCAGCGCCGGGGGGCCGGGCCTGGGGGGCTGGGGGCACGGCCCGCGACACCTGGGGGGGGCGGGGGTGGGTGACCCTGAGTGAGCCCAGGTGGCACCTGAGTGACCCCAGGATGTCCCTGATTGAGTGGGGACACCTGGGGTGCACGGCCTGGGACACCGGGGGCTGGGTGGGACCTGGGGGGTCCCAGGTGGCACTTGGGGGCACCTGGGGGTCCCCAATGTCCCCAGGATGTCCCTGACTGAGTGGGGGCACAGCCCAGGACACCTGAGGGGCTGGGTGGGACCTGAGGGGTCCTGGGGGTCCCAGGTGGCATTTGGGGGTCCTGGGGGTCCTGAGAGACCCCAGGATGTCCCTGACTGAGTGGGGGGCACCTGGAGGGTCCCAGGTGGCACTTGGGGGCACCTGGGGTCCCCAATGTCTCATGATGTCCCTGACTGAGTGAGGGGCACAGCCAGGGACACTGGGGGCTGGGGTGACCTGAGGGTCCTGGGGGTCCCAGGTGGCACTTGGGGCAACTGGGGGTCCCCAATGTCCCCAGGATGTCCCTGACTGAGTGGGGGCACAGCCCAGGACACCTGGGGGGCTATGGGACCTGAGGGTCCTGGGGGGTCCCCAGGTGGCATTTGGGGGTCCTGGGGGTCCTGAGAGACCCCAGGATGTCCCTGACTGAGTGGGGGCACCTGGAGGGGTCCCAGGTGGCACTTGGGGGTCCCCAATGTCCCCAGGATGTCCCTGAGTGTCCATTTTTTCCCCAACCCCCCCAATATTTCCCCAAATTCTCTTACTTTTTTTTCCCCTAAATCCCCCCATTTTTCCCCCATTTTTTCCCCCATTTTTCCCCAAATCCCCCCATTTTTCCCCTCATTTTTCCCCAAATCCCCCATTTTCCCCATTTTCCCCATTTTTCCCCATTTCCCCATTTTTTCCCAAATCCCCATTTTCCATTTTTCCCATTTTCCCAAATCCCCCATTTTTTCCCTCATTTTTCCCCAAATCCCCCATTTTTCCCCATTTTCCCCATTTTTTCCCTCATTTTTCCCAAATCCCCCATTTTCCCCCATTTTTCCCCCATTTTTCCCCCATTTTTCCCTCATTTTTTCCCCAAATCCCCCCATTTTCCCCCATTTTTTCCCCCCATTTTCCCCCAACCCCCTCACCTTTCTCCTCTCCCCGGGAGGGGTCTCCGGCTGCCCCTCCCCCGCCGTGCCCCCCGTGCCCCCGGGTCGGGGGGCTGGGACCCCCTGGCCCGGGAGGACTTGGCCAGGCTGCTCTCCACCAGCTCATCGTCAAACTTCCTCCTCTTGATGAACCTGGAACGGACTGGGAGGCACTGGGGGAACTGGGAACCACTGGGAGAGCAGCATGGGGCACTGGGAGGGACTGGGAACAAACTGGGAGGGACTGGGAGGGACTGGGGGCTTGGCCAGGCTGCTCTCCACCAGCTCATCGTCAAACTTCCTCCTCTTGATGAACCTGGAACGGACTGGGAGGCACTGGGGAACTGGGAACAAACTGGGAACAAACTGGGAGAGCAGCATGGGGCACTGGGAGGGACTGGGAACAAACTGGGAGGGACTGGGAACCACTGGGAGAGCACTGGGAGAGCACTGGGAGGGACTGAGGGACTGGGGGCTTGGCCAGGCTGCTCTCCACCAGCTCATCATCAAACTTCCTCCTCTTGATGAACCTGGAACGGACTGGGAGGAACTGGGGAACTGGGAACAAACTGGGAACAAACTGGGAGAGCAGCATGGGGCACTGGGAGGGACTGGGAACAAACTGGGAACAAACTGGGAGCACTGGGAGTGACTGGGGG
>JAKWBO010001021.1:0-20826 GCA_034336685.1 Luscinia luscinia
GACGGCCGGCCCACCCGTGGGTGGGCGTGCAGAAGTGCCTGCGTGTGCCTCTGGTGTGCCGCCACGGCCGGCCCACCCGTGGGTGGGCGTGCAGAAGTGTTTGCGCGTTGCCTCTGGTGTGCCGCCACGGCCGGCTCCACCCGTGGGTGGGCGTGCAGAAGGGTCTGCGGTTGCCTCTGGGTGTGCCGCCACGGCCGGCCCACCCGTGGGTGGGCGTGCAGAACTGTTTGCGTGTGCCACTGGGTGTGCCGCCACGGCCGGCCCACCCGTGGGTGGGCGTGCAGAACTGTTTGCGGTTGCCTCTGGGTGTGCCGCCACGGCCGGCCCACCCGTGGGTGGGCGTGCAGAACTGTTTGCGTGTGCCACTGGGTGTGCCGCCACGGCCGGCTCCACCCGTGGGTGGGCGTGCAGAACTGTTTGCGGTTGCCTCTGGGTGTGCCGCCACGGCCGGCCCACCCGTGGGTGGGCGTGCAGAACTGTTTGCGTGTGCCTCTGGGTGTGCCGCCACGGCCGGCTCCACCCGTGGGTGGGCGTGCAGAAGGGCTTGCGGTTGCCTCTGGGTGTGCCGCACGGCCGGCCCACCCGTGGGTGGGCGTGCAGAACTGTTTGCGGTGTGCCTCTGGGTGTGCCAGCACGGCCGGCCCACCCGTGGGTGGGCGTGCAGAAGGGTCTGCGGTTGCCTCTGGGTGTGCCGCCACGGCCGGCCCACCCGTGGGTGGGCGTGCAGAACTGTTTGCGTGTGCCTCTGGGTGTGCCGCCACGGCCGGCCCACCCGTGGGTGGGCGTGCAGAACTGTTTGCGTGTGCCTCTGGGTGTGCCGCCACGGCCGGCCCACCCGTGGGTGGGCGTGCAGAAGGGCCTGCGGTTGCCTCTGGGTGTGCCGCCACGGCCGGCCCACCCGTGGGTGGGCGTGCAGAACTGTTTGCGTGTGCCTCTGGGTGTGCCGCCACGGCCGGCCCACCCGTGGGTGGGCGTGCAGAACTGTTTGCGTGTGCCACTGGGTGTGCCGCCACGGCCGGCCCACCCGTGGGTGGGCGTGCAGAACTGTTTGCGGTGCCACTGGGTGTGCCGCCACGGCCGGCCCACCCGTGGGTGGGCGTGCAGAACTGTTTGCGTGTGCCACTGGGTGTGCCGCCACGGCCGGCCCACCCGTGGGTGGGCGTGCAGAACTGTTTGCGTGTGCCACTGGGTGTGCCGCCACGGCCGGCCCACCCGTGGGTGGGCGTGCAGAACTGTTTGCGTGTGCCACTGGGTGTGCCGCCACGGCCGGCCCACCCGTGGGTGGGCGTGCAGAACTGTTTGCGTGTGCCACTGGGTGTGCCGCGACGGCCGGCCCACCCGTGGGTGGGCGTGCAGAAGGGTTTGCGTGTTGCCTCTGGGTGTGCCGCCACGGCCGGCCCACCCGTGGGTGGGCGTGCAGAACTGTTTGCGTGTGCCACTGGGTGTGCCGCCACGGCCGGCCCACCCGTGGGTGGGCGTGCAGAACTGTTTGCGTGTGCCTCTGGGTGTGCCGCACGGCCGGCCCACCCGTGGGTGGGCGTGCAGAAGTGTTTGCGTGTTGCCACTGGGTGTGCCGCCACGGCCGGCCCACCCGTGGGTGGGCGTGCAGAACTGTTTGCGTGTGCCTCTGGGTGTGCCGCCACGGCCGGCCCACCCGTGGGTGGGCGTGCAGAACTGTTTGCGTGTGCCACTGGGTGTGCCGCCACGGCCGGCCCACCCGTGGGTGGGCGTGCAGAAGGGCCTGGCGGTTGCCTCTGGGTGTGCCGCCACGGCCGGCCCACCCGTGGGTGGGCGTGCAGAACGGTCTGCGTGTTGCCTCTGGGTGTGCCGCCACGGCCGGCCCACCCGTGGGTGGGCGTGCAGAACTGTTTGCGTGTGCCTCTGGGTGTGCCGCCACGGCCGGCCCACCCGTGGGTGGGCGTGCAGAACTGTTTGCGTGTGCCACTGGGTGTGCCGACACGGCCGGCCCACCCGTGGGTGGGCGTGCAGAACGGTTTGCGGTTGCCTCTGGGTGTGCCGCACGGCCGGCCCACCCGTGGGTGGGCGTGCAGAAGGGTTTGCGTTGCCTCTGGGTGTGCCGCCACGGCCGGCCCACCCGTGGGTGGGCGTGCAGAACTGTTTGCGTGTGCCTCTGCGTGCCGCCACGGCCGGCCCACCCGTGGGTGGGCGTGCAGAACTGTTTGCGTGTGCCTCTGGGTGTGCCGCACGGCCGGCCCACCCGTGGGTGGGCGTGCAGAACGGCTTGCGTGTGCCTCTGGGTGTGCCGCCACGGCCGGCCCACCCGTGGGTGGGCGTGCAGAACGGCCTGGCGTTGCCTCTGGGTGTGCCGCCACGGCCGGCCCACCCGTGGGTGGGCGTGCAGAACTGTTTGCGTGTGCCACTGGGTGTGCCGCCACGCCGGCCCACCCGTGGGTGGGCGTGCAGAACTGTTTGCGTGTGCCACTGGGTGTGCCGCCACGGCCGGCCCACCCGTGGGTGGGCGTGCAGAACTGTTTGCGTGTGCCACTGGGTGTGCCGCCACGGCCGGCCCACCCGTGGGTGGGCGTGCAGAAGTGTTTGCGTGTGCCTCTGGGTGTGCCGCCACGGCCGGCCCACCCGTGGGTGGGCGTGCAGAACTGTTTGCGTGTGCCACTGGGTGTGCCGCTACGGCCGGCCCACCCGTGGGTGGGCGTGCAGAACTGTTTGCGTGTGCCACTGGGTGTGCCGCCACGGCCGGCCCACCCGTGGGTGGGCGTGCAGAACGGCCTGCGGTTGCCTCTGGGTGTGCCGCCACGGCCGGCCCACCCGTGGGTGGGCGTGCAGAACTGTTTGCGTGTGCCACTGGGTGTGCCGCTGACGGCCGGCCCACCCGTGGGTGGGCGTGCAGAACTGTTTGCGTGTGCCACTGGGTGTGCCGCCACGGCCGGCCCACCCGTGGGTGGGCGTGCAGAACTGTTTGCGTGTGCCACTGGGTGTGCCGCCACGGCCGGCCCACCCGTGGGTGGGCGTGCAGAACTGTTTGCGTGTGCCACTGGGTGTGCCGCGACGGCCGGCTCCACCCGTGGGTGGGCGTGCAGAACTGTTTGCGTGTGCCTCTGGGTGTGCCGCCACGGCCGGCCCACCCGTGGGTGGGCGTGCAGAACTGTTTGCGTGTGCCACTGGGTGTGCCGCCACGGCCGGCCCACCCGTGGGTGGGCGTGCAGAACTGTTTGCGTGTGCCACTGGGTGTGCCGCCACGGCCGGCCCACCCGTGGGTGGGCGTGCAGAACGGTTTGCGGTTGCCTCTGGGTGTGCCGCCACGGCCGGCCCACCCGTGGGTGGGCGTGCAGAACTGTTTGCGTGTGCCACTGGGTGTGCCGCACGGCCGGCCCACCCGTGGGTGGGCGTGCAGAACTGTTTGCGTGTGCCTCTGGGTGTGCCGCCACGGCCGGCCCACCCGTGGGTGGGCGTGCAGAACTGTTTGCGTGTGCCACTGGGTGTGCCGCCACGGCCGGCCCACCCGTGGGTGGGCGTGCAGAACTGTTTGCGTGTGCCACTGGGTGTGCCGCGACGGCCGGCCCACCCGTGGGTGGGCGTGCAGAACTGTTTGCGTGTTGCCTCTGGGTGTGCCGCCACGGCCGGCCCACCCGTGGGTGGGCGTGCAGAACGGTCTGCGTGTGCCTCTGGGTGTGCCGCCACGGCCGGCCCACCCGTGGGTGGGCGTGCAGAAGGGTTTGCGTGTGCCTCTGGGTGTGCCGCCACGGCCGGCCCACCCGTGGGTGGGCGTGCAGAAGGGTCTGCGGTTGCCTCTGGGTGTGCCGCACGGCCGGCCCACCCGTGGGTGGGCGTGCAGAACTGTTTGCGTGTGCCTCTGGGTGTGCCGCGACGGCCGGCCCACCCGTGGGTGGGCGTGCAGAAGTGTTTGCGTGTTGCCTCTGGGTGTGCCGCACGGCCGGCCCACCCGTGGGTGGGCGTGCAGAAGTGCTTGCGGTTGCCTCTGGGTGTGCCGCGACGGCCGGCCCACCCGTGGGTGGGCGTGCAGAAGTGCTTGCGCGTTGCCTCTGGGTGTGCCGCCACGGCCGGCCCACCCGTGGGTGGGCGTGCAGAACTGTTTGCGTGTGCCTCTGGGTGTGCCGCGACGGCCGGCCCACCCGTGGGTGGGCGTGCAGAAGTGTTTGCGTGTGCCTCTGGGTGTGCCGCCACGGCCGGCCCACCCGTGGGTGGGCGTGCAGAACGGCTTGCGGTTGCCTCTGGGTGTGCCGCCACGGCCGGCCCACCCGTGGGTGGGCGTGCAGAACTGTTTGCGTGTGCCACTGGGTGTGCCGCCACGGCCGGCCCACCCGTGGGTGGGCGTGCAGAACTGTTTGCGTGTGCCACTGGGTGTGCCGCCACGGCCGGCCCACCCGTGGGTGGGCGTGCAGAACTGTTTGCTTGTGCCACTGGGTGTGCCGCCACGGCCGGCCCACCCGTGGGTGGGCGTGCAGAAGGGTTTGCGGTTGCCTCTGGGTGTGCCGCCACGGCCGGCCCACCCGTGGGTGGGCGTGCAGAACTGTTTGCGTGTGCCTCTGGGTGTGCCGCCACGGCCGGCCCACCCGTGGGTGGGCGTGCAGAACTGTTTGCGTGTGCCACTGGGTGTGCCGCGACGGCCGGCCCACCCGTGGGTGGGCGTGCAGAAGGGTCTGCGTTGCCTCTGGGTGTGCCGCCACGGCCGGCCCACCCGTGGGTGGGCGTGCAGAAGGGCCTGCGTGTTGCCTCTGGGTGTGCCGCCACGGCCGCCCACCCGTGGGTGGGCGTGCAGAACTGTTTGCGTGTGCCACTGGGTGTGCCGCGACGGCCGGCCCACCCGTGGGTGGGCGTGCAGAACTGTTTGCGTGTGCCACTGGGTGTGCCGCCACGGCCGGCCCACCCGTGGGTGGGCGTGCAGAACTGTTTGCGTGATGCCTCTGGTGTGCCGCCACGGCCGGCCCACCCGTGGGTGGGCGTGCAGAACTGTTTGCGTGTGCCACTGGGTGTGCCGCCACGGCCGGCCCACCCGTGGGTGGGCGTGCAGAACTGTTTGCGTGTGCCACTGGGTGTGCCGCCACGGCCGGCCCACCCGTGGGTGGGCGTGCAGAACTGTTTATGCGGTGCCACTGGGTGTGCCGCCACGGCCGGCCCACCCGTGGGTGGGCGTGCAGAACTGTTTGCGTGTGCCACTGGGTGTGCCGCCACGGCCGGCCCACCCGTGGGTGGGCGTGCAGAACTGTTTGCGTGTGCCACTGGGTGTGCCGCCACGGCCGGCCCACCCGTGGGTGGGCGTGCAGAACTGTTTGCGTGTGCCACTGGGTGTGCCGCACGGCCGGCCCACCCGTGGGTGGGCGTGCAGAAGGGCTTGCGTGTGCCTCTGGGTGTGCCGCCACGGCCGGCCCACCCGTGGGTGGGCGTGGCAGAACTGTTTGCGTGTGCCACTGGGTGTGCCGCCACGGCCGGCCCACCCGTGGGTGGGCGTGCAGAAGGGCTTGCGGTTGCCTCTGGGTGTGCCGCCACGGCCGGCCCACCCGTGGGTGGGCGTGCAGAACTGTTTGCGTGTGCCACTGGGTGTGCCGCCACGGCCGGCCCACCCGTGGGTGGGCGTGCAGAACTGTTTGCGTGTGCCTCTGGGTGTGCCGCCACGGCCGGCCCACCCGTGGGTGGGCGTGCAGAACGGTTTGCGTGTTGCCTCTGGGTGTGCCGCCACGGCCGGCCCACCCGTGGGTGGGCGTGCAGAACTGTTTGCGTGTGCCACTGGGTGTGCCGCGACGGCCGGCCCACCCGTGGGTGGGCGTGCAGAACTGTTTGCGTGTGCCACTGGGTGTGCCGCCACGGCCGGCCCACCCGTGGGTGGGCGTGCAGAACTGTTTGCGTGATGCCACTGGGTGTGCCGCCACAGCCGGCTCACCCGTGGGTGGGCGTGCAGAACTGTTTGCGCGGTGCCACTGGGTGTGCCGCCACGGCCGGCTCCACCCGTGGGTGGGCGTGCAGAACTGTTTGCGGTTGCCTCTGGGTGTGCCGCCACGGCCGGCCCACCCGTGGGTGGGCGTGCAGAAGTGTTTGCGTGTGCCTCTGGGTGTGCCGCACGGCCGGCCCACCCGTGGGTGGGCGTGCAGAAGGGCCTGCGGTTGCCTCTGGGTGTGCCGCCACGGCCGGCCCACCCGTGGGTGGGCGTGCAGAACTGTTTGCGTGTGCCTCTGGGTGTGCCGCCACGGCCGGCCCACCCGTGGGTGGGCGTGCAGAAGGGCTTGCGGTTGCCTCTGGGTGTGCCGCACGGCCGGCCCACCCGTGGGTGGGCGTGCAGAACTGTTTGCGTGTGCCACTGGGTGTGCCGCACGGCCGGCCCACCCGTGGGTGGGCGTGCAGAACTGTTTGCGTGATGCCACTGGGTGTGCCGCCACGGCCGGCCCACCCGTGGGTGGGCGTGCAGAACTGTTTGCGTGTGCCACTGGGTGTGCCGCCACGGCCGGCCCACCCGTGGGTGGGCGTGCAGAACTGTTTGCGTGTGCCTCTGGGTGTGCCGCGACGGCCGGCCCACCCGTGGGTGGGCGTGCAGAAGGGCTTGCGTGTGCCTCTGGGTGTGCCGCACGGCCGGCCCACCCGTGGGTGGGCGTGCAGAACTGTTTGCGTGTGCCTCTGGGTGTGCCGCCACGGCCGGCCCACCCGTGGGTGGGCGTGCAGAACGGTTTGCGTGTTGCCTCTGGGTGTGCCGCACGGCCGGCCCACCCGTGGGTGGGCGTGCAGAACTGTTTGCGTGTGCCACTGGGTGTGCCACGACGGCCGGCCCACCCGTGGGTGGGCGTGCAGAAGTGCTTGCGTGTGCCTCTGGGTGTGCCGCCACGGCCGGCCCACCCGTGGGTGGGCGTGCAGAACTGTTTGCGCGGTGCCACTGGGTGTGCCGCCACGGCCGGCCCACCCGTGGGTGGGCGTGCAGAACTGTTTGCGGTTGCCTCTGGGTGTGCCGCCACGGCCGGCCCACCCGTGGGTGGGCGTGCAGAAGGGCCTGCGGTTGCCTCTGGGTGTGCCGCCACGGCCGGCCCACCCGTGGGTGGGCGTGCAGAACTGTTTATGCAGTGCCACTGGGTGTGCCGCGACGGCCGGCCCACCCGTGGGTGGGCGTGGCAGAACTGTTTGCGTGTGCCACTGGGTGTGCCGCCACGGCCGGCCCATTCGTGGGTGGGCGGCAGAAAGGCCTGCGGTTGCCTCTGGGTGTGCTGCCACGGCCGGCCCACCCGTGGGTGGGCGTGCAGAACTGTTTGCGTGTGCCACTGGGTGTGCCGCGACGGCCGGCCCACCCGTGGGTGGGCGTGCAGAACTGTTTGCGTGTGCCACTGGGTGTGCCGCACGGCCGGCCCACCCGTGGGTGGGCGTGCAGAACTGTTTGCGTGTGCCACTGGGTGTGCCGCCACGGCCGGCCCACCCGTGGGTGGGCGTGCAGAAGGGTTTGCGTGTTGCCTCTGGGTGTGCCGCACGGCCGGCCCACCCGTGGGTGGGCGTGCAGAACGGTCTGCGTGTTGCCTCTGGGTGTGCCGCCACGGCCGGCCCACCCGTGGGTGGGCGTGCAGAACTGTTTGCGTGTGCCTCTGGGTGTGCCGCCACGGCCGGCCCACCCGTGGGTGGGCGTGCAGAACTGTTTGCGTGTGCCACTGGGTGTGCCGCCACGGCCGGCCCACCCGTGGGTGGGCGTGCAGAAGGGCCTGCGGTTGCCTCTGGGTGTGCCGCACGGCCGGCCCACCCGTGGGTGGGCGTGCAGAAGGGCTTGCGTGTTGCCTCTGGGTGTGCCGCACGGCCGGCCCACCCGTGGGTGGGCGTGCAGAACTGTTTGCGTGTGCCTCTGGGTGTGCCGCCACGGCCGGCCCACCCGTGGGTGGGCGTGCAGAACTGTTTGCGTGTGCCACTGGGTGTGCCGCGACGGCCGGCCCACCCGTGGGTGGGCGTGCAGAACTGTTTGCGTGTGCCACTGGGTGTGCCGCCACGGCCGGCCCACCCGTGGGTGGGCGTGCAGAACTGTTTGCGTGTGCCACTGGGTGTGCCGCCACGGCCGGCCCACCCGTGGGTGGGCGTGCAGAACTGTTTGCGTGTGCCACTGGGTGTGCCGCCACGGCCGGCCCACCCGTGGGTGGGCGTGCAGAACTGTTTGCGTGTGCCACTGGGTGTGCCGCCACGGCCGGCCCACCCGTGGGTGGGCGTGCAGAAGGGCCTGCGGTTGCCTCTGGGTGTGCCGCCACGGCCGGCCCACCCGTGGGTGGGCGTGCAGAACGGCTTGCGTGTGCCTCTGGGTGTGCCGCACGGCCGGCCCACCCGTGGGTGGGCGTGCAGAACTGTTTGCGTGTGCCTCTGGGTGTGCCGCCACGGCCGGCCCACCCGTGGGTGGGCGTGCAGAAGGGTTTGCGGTTGCCTCTGGGTGTGCCGCCACGGCCGGCCCACCCGTGGGTGGGCGTGCAGAACTGTTTGCGTGTGCCACTGGGTGTGCCGCCACGGCCGGCCCACCCGTGGGTGGGCGTGCAGAACTGTTTGCGTGTGCCACTGGGTGTGCCGCCACGGCCGGCCCACCCGTGGGTGGGCGTGCAGAACTGTTTGCGTGTTGCCTCTGGGTGTGCCGCCACGGCCGGCCCACCCGTGGGTGGGCGTGCAGAACTGTTTGCGTGTGCCTCTGGGTGTGCCGCCACGGCCGGCCCACCCGTGGGTGGGCGTGCAGAACGGCCTGCGGTTGCCTCTGGGTGTGCCGCCACGGCCGGCCCACCCGTGGGTGGGCGTGCAGAACTGTTTGCGTGTGCTACTGGGTGTGCCGCCACGGCCGGCCCACCCGTGGGTGGGCGTGCAGAACTGTTTATGCAGTGCCACTAGGTGTGCCGCCACGGCCGGCCCACCCGTGGGTGGGCGTGCAGAACTGTTTGCGTGTGCCACTGGATGTGCCGCACGGCCGGCCCACCCGTGGGTGGGCGTGCAGAACTGTATGCGTGATCCACTGGGTGTGCCGCCACAGCCGGCCCACCTGTGGGTGGGCGTGCAGAAGAGCTTGCGTGTGCCACTGGGTGTGCCGCCACGGCCGGCCCACCCGTGGGTGGGCGTGCAGAACTGTTTGCGTGTGCCTCTGGGTGTGCCGCCACGGCCGGCCCACCCGTGGGTGGGCGTGCAGAAGGGCTTGCGGTTGCCTCTGGGTGTGCCGCACGGCCGGCTCCACCCGTGGGTGGGCGTGCAGAAGGGTCTGCGTGTGCCTCTGGGTGTGCCGCCACGGCCGGCCCACCCGTGGGTGGGCGTGCAGAACTGTTTGCGTGTGCCACTGGGTGTGCCGCGACGGCCGGCCCACCCGTGGGTGGGCGTGCAGAAGTGTTATGCGTGTGCCACTGGGTGTGCCGCCACGGCCGGCCCACCCGTGGGTGGGCGTGCAGAACTGTTTGCGTGTGCCACTGGGTGTGCCGCCACGGCCGGCCCACCCGTGGGTGGGCGTGCAGAACTGTATGCGTGATCCACTGGTGTGCCGCCACGGCCGGCCCACCCGTGGGTGGGCGTGCAGAACTGTTTAGCGTGTGCCACTGCGTGTGCCGCCACGGCCGGCCCACCCGTGGGTGGGCGTGCAGAACTGTTTGCGGTTGCCTCTGGGTGTGCCGCCACGGCCGGCCCACCCGTGGGTGGGCGTGCAGAAGTGCCTGCGGTTGCCTCTGGGTGTGCCGCACGGCCGGCCCACCCGTGGGTGGGCGTGCAGAACTGCTTGCGTGTGCCTCTGGGTGTGCCGCCACGGCCGGCCCACCCGTGGGTGGGCGTGCAGAAGTGTTTGCGTGTGCCACTGGGTGTGCCGCCACGGCCGGCCCACCCGTGGGTGGGCGTGCAGAAGGGTTTGCGGTTGCCTCTGGTGTGCCGCCACGGCCGGCCCACCCGTGGGTGGGCGTGCAGAACTGTTTGCGTGTTGCCTCTGGGTGTGCCACACGGCCGGCCCACCCGTGGGTGGGCGTGCAGAAGTGCCTGCGGTTGCCTCTGGGTGTGCCGCCACGGCCGGCCCACCCGTGGGTGGGCGTGCAGAACTGTTTGCGTGTGCCTCTGGGTGTGCCGCACGGCCGGCTCCACCCGTGGGTGGGCGTGCAGAAGTGTTTGCGTGTGCCACTGGGTGTGCCGCCACGGCCGGCCCACCCGTGGGTGGGCGTGCAGAACTGTTTGCGTGTGCCTCTGGGTGTGCCGCCACGGCCGGCCCACCCGTGGGTGGGCGTGCAGAACTGTTTGCGTGTGCCTCTGGGTGTGCCGCCACGGCCGGCCCACCCGTGGGTGGGCGTGCAGAACTGTTTGCGTGTGCCTCTGGGTGTGCCGCGACGGCCGGCCCACCCGTGGGTGGGCGTGCAGAAGTGCTTGCGTGTGCCTCTGGGTGTGCCGCCACGGCCGGCCCACCCGTGGGTGGGCGTGCAGAACTGTTTGCGTGTGCCACTGGATGTGCCGCACGGCCGGCCCACCCGTGGGTGGGCGTGCAGAACTGTTTGCGTGTGCCACTGGGTGTGCCGCCACAGCCGGCCCACCCGTGGGTGGGCGTGCAGAACTGTTTACGGTGCCACTGGGTGTGCCGCCACGGCCGGCCCACCCGAGGGTGGGCGTGCAGAAGGGTTTGGCGGTTGCCTCTGGGTGTGCCGCCACGGCCGGCCCACCCGTGGGTGGGCGTGCAGAAGGGCCTGCGGTTGCCTCTGGGTGTGCCGCCACGGCCGGCCCACCCGTGGGTGGGCGTGCAGAACTGTTTGCGTGTGCCACTGGGTGTGCAGCCACGGCCGGCCCACCCGTGGGTGGGCGTGCAGAACTGTTTGGCGGTTGCCTCTGGGTGTGCCGCCACGGCCGGCCCACCCGTGGGTGGGCGTGCAGAACTGTTTGCGTGTGCCTCTGGGTGTGCCGCCACGGCCGGCCCACCCGTGGGTGGGCGTGCAGAAGGGCCTGCGTGTTGCCTCTGGTGTGTCGCCACGGCCGGCCCACCCGTGGGTGGGCGTGCAGAACTGTTTGCGTGTGCCTCTGGGTGTGCCGCCACGGCCGGCCCACCCGTGGGTGGGCGTGCAGAAGGGCCTGCGGTTGCCTCTGGGTGTGCCGCGACGGCCGGCCCACCCGTGGGTGGGCGTGCAGAAGTGTCTGCGTGTTGCCTCTGGGTGTGCCGCCACGGCCGGCCCACCCGTGGGTGGGCGTGCAGAACGGTCTGCGTGTGCCTCTGGGTGTGCCGCCACGGCCGGCCCACCCGTGGGTGGGCGTGCAGAACTGTTTGCGTGTGCCTCTGGGTGTGCCGCCACGGCCGGCCCACCCGTGGGTGGGCGTGCAGAACTGTTTTGCGTGTGCCTCTGGGTGTGCCACGACGGCCGGCCCACCCGTGGGTGGGCGTGCAGAAGTGCTTGCGGTTGCCTCTGGGTGTGCCGCGACGGCCGGCCCACCCGTGGGTGGGCGTGCAGAACTGTTTAGCGTGTGCCACTGGGTGTGCCGCCACGGCCGGCCCACCCGTGGGTGGGCGTGCAGAACTGTTTGCGTGGTGCCACTGGGTGTGCCGCCACGGCCGGCCCACCCGTGGGTGGGCGTGCAGAAGGGCTTGCGTGTTGCCTCTGGGTGTGCCGCACGGCCGGCCCACCCGTGGGTGGGCGTGCAGAACTGTTTGCGTGTGCCACTGGGTGTGCCGCCACGGCCGGCCCACCCGTGGGTGGGCGTGCAGAACTGTTTGCGTGTGCCACTGGTGTGCCGCCACGGCCGGCCCACCCGTGGGTGGGCGTGCAGAACTGTTTTGCGTGTGCCACTGGGTGTGCCGCCACGGCCGGCCCACCCGTGGGTGGGCGTGCAGAAGGGTTTGCGTGTGCCTCTGGGTGTGCCGCCACGGCCGGCCCACCCGTGGGTGGGCGTGCAGAACTGTTTGCGTGTGCCTCTGGGTGTGCCGCGACGGCCGGCCCACCCGTGGGTGGGCGTGCAGAACTGTTTGCGTGTGCCACTGGGTGTGCCGCCACGGCCGGCCCACCCGTGGGTGGGCGTGCAGAAAGGCCTGGCGGTTGCCTCTGGGTGTGCCGCCACGGCCGGCCCACCCGTGGGTGGGCGTGCAGAAGTGTTTGCGTGTGCCTCTGGGTGTGCCGCACGGCCGGCCCACCCGTGGGTGGGCGTGCAGAACTGTTTGCGTGTGCCACTGGGTGTGCCGCCACGGCCGGCCCACCCGTGGGTGGGCGTGCAGAACTGTTTGCGTGTGCCACTGGGTGTGCCGCCACGGCCGGCCCACCCGTGGGTGGGCGTGCAGAACTGTTTGCGTGTGCCACTGGGTGTGCCGCCACGGCCGGCCCACCCGTGGGTGGGCGTGCAGAACGGTTTGCGTGTTGCCTCTGGGTGTGCCGCCACGGCCGGCCCACCCGTGGGTGGGCGTGCAGAAGGGCCTGCGTGTGCCTCTGGGTGTGCCGCCACGGCCGGCCCACCCGTGGGTGGGCGTGCAGAACTGTTTGCGTGTGCCTCTGGGTGTGCCGCACGGCCGGCCCACCCGTGGGTGGGCGTGCAGAACTGTTTGCGTGTGCCACTGGGTGTGCCGCCACGGCCGGCCCACCCGTGGGTGGGCGTGCAGAAGGGCCTGCGGTTGCCTCTGGGTGTGCCGCCACGGCCGGCCCACCCGTGGGTGGGCGTGCAGAACTGTTTGCGTGTGCCACTGGGTGTGCCGCACGGCCGGCCCACCCGTGGGTGGGCGTGCAGAACTGTTTATGCGTGTGCCACTGGGTGTGCCGCCACGGCCGGCCCACCCGTGGGTGGGCGTGCAGAACTGTTTGCGTGTGCCACTGGGTGTGCCGCCACGGCCGGCCCACCCGTGGGTGGGCGTGCAGAACGGCCTGCGGTTGCCTCTGGGTGTGCCGCCACGGCCGGCCCACCCGTGGGTGGGCGTGCAGAACTGTTTGCGTGTGCCACTGGGTGTGCCGCGACGGCCGGCCCACCCGTGGGTGGGCGTGCAGAACTGTTTGGCGTGTGCCACTGGGTGTGCCGCGACGGCCGGCCCACCCGTGGGTGGGCGTGCAGAACTGTTTGCGTGATGCCACTGGGTGTGCCACCACGGCCGGCCCACCCGTGGGTGGGCGTGCAGAACTGTTTGCGTGTGCCACTGGGTGTGCCGCCACGGCCGGCCCACCCGTGGGTGGGCGTGCAGAACTGTTTGCGTGTGCCTCTGGGTGTGCCGCCACGGCCGGCCCACCCGTGGGTGGGCGTGCAGAAGGGCTCATGCGTTGCCTCTGGGTGTGCCGCACGGCCGGCCCACCCGTGGGTGGGCGTGCAGAACTGTTTGCGTGTGCCACTGGGTGTGCCGCCACGGCCGGCCCACCCGTGGGTGGGCGTGCAGAAGTGTTTGCGTGTGCCACTGGGTGTGCCGCCGACGGCCGGCCCACCCGTGGGTGGGCGTGCAGAACTGTTTGCGTGTGCCACTGGGTGTGCCGCCACGGCCGGCCCACCCGTGGGTGGGCGTGCAGAACTGTTTGCGTGATGCCACTGGGTGTGC
Source organism: Luscinia luscinia (assembly GCA_034336685.1). Lineage (NCBI taxonomy): Eukaryota > Metazoa > Chordata > Aves > Passeriformes > Muscicapidae > Luscinia > Luscinia luscinia. The sequence continues at coordinate 13,427 of JAKWBO010001021.1, forward strand.
CGCCACGGCCGGCCCACCCGTGGGTGGGCGTGCAGAACTGTTTGCGTGTGCCACTGGGTGTGCCGCCACGGCCGGCCCACCCGTGGGTGGGCGTGCAGAACTGTTTGCGGTTGCCTCTGGGTGTGCCGCGACGGGCCGGCCCACCCGTGGGTGGGCGTGCAGAAGTGTTTGCGTGTTGCCTCTGGGTGTGCCGCACGGCCGGCCCACCCGTGGGTGGGCGTGCAGAAGTGTTTGCGTGTTGCCTCTGGGTGTGCCGCCACGGCCGGCCCACCCGTGGGTGGGCGTGCAGAAGTGCTTGCGTGTTGCCTCTGGGTGTGCCGCCACGGCCGGCCCACCCGTGGGTGGGCGTGCAGAACTGTTTGCGTGTTGCCTCTGGGTGTGCCGCCACGGCCGGCCCACCCGTGGGTGGGCGTGCAGAACTGTTTGCGTGTGCCTCTGGGTGTGCCGCACGGCCGGCCCACCCGTGGGTGGGCGTGCAGAAGTGCCTGCGTGTGCCTCTGGGTGTGCCGCCACGGCCGGCCCACCCGTGGGTGGGCGTGCAGAACTGTTTGCGCGGTGCCTCTGGGTGTGCCGCACGGCCGGCCCACCCGTGGGTGGGCGTGCAGAAGGGTCTGCGGTTGCCTCTGGGTGTGCCGCCACGGCCGGCCCACCCGTGGGTGGGCGTGCAGAACTGTTTGCGTGTGCCTCTGGGTGTGCCGCCACGGCCGGCCCACCCGTGGGTGGGCGTGCAGAAGTGCTTGCGTGTTGCCTCTGGGTGTGCCGCCACGGCCGGCCCACCCGTGGGTGGGCGTGCAGAACTGTTTGCGTGTGCCACTGGGTGTGCCGCCACGGCCGGCCCACCCGTGGGTGGGCGTGCAGAACGGTTTGCGTGTGCCTCTGGGTGTGCCGCCACGGCCGGCCCACCCGTGGGTGGGCGTGCAGAAGTGTCTGCGGTTGCCTCTGGGTGTGCCGCACGGCCGGCCCACCCGTGGGTGGGCGTGCAGAACTGTTTGCGTGTGCCACTGGGTGTGCCGCACGGCCGGCCCACCCGTGGGTGGGCGTGCAGAACTGTTTGCGTGTGCCACTGGGTGTGCCGCCACGGCCGGCCCACCCGTGGGTGGGCGTGCAGAACTGTTTGCGTGTGCCACTGGGTGTGCCGCCACGGCCGGCCCACCCGTGGGTGGGCGTGCAGAAGGGTTTGCGGTTGCCTCTGGGTGTGCCGCGACGGCCGGCCCACCCGTGGGTGGGCGTGCAGAACGGTTTGCGGTTGCCTCTGGGTGTGCCGCACGGCCGGCCCACCCGTGGGTGGGCGTGCAGAACTGTTTGCGTGTGCCTCTGGGTGTGCCGCCACGGCCGGCCCACCCGTGGGTGGGCGTGCAGAACGGTCTGCGTGTGCCTCTGGGTGTGCCGCCACGGCCGGCCCACCCGTGGGTGGGCGTGCAGAACTGTTTGCGTGTGCCTCTGGGTGTGCCGCCACGGCCGGCCCACCCGTGGGTGGGCGTGCAGAACTGTTTGCGTGTGCCTCTGGGTGTGCCGCCACGGCCGGCCCACCCGTGGGTGGGCGTGCAGAACTGTTTGCGTGTGCCACTGGGTGTGCCGCCACGGCCGGCCCACCCGTGGGTGGGCGTGCAGAACTGTTTATGCGTGCCACTGGGTGTGCCGCCACGGCCGGCCCACCCGTGGGTGGGCGTGCAGAAGGGTTTGCGGTTGCCTCTGGGTGTGCCGCTGACGGCCGGCCCACCCGTGGGTGGGCGTGCAGAAGGGCCTGCGTGTGCCTCTGGGTGTGCCGCCACGGCCGGCCCACCCGTGGGTGGGCGTGCAGAACTGTTTGCGTGTGCCTCTGGGTGTGCCGCGACGGCCGGCCCACCCGTGGGTGGGCGTGCAGAACTGTTTGCGTGTGCCACTGGGTGTGCCGCCACGGCCGGCCCATTCGTGGGTGGGCGGCAGAAAGGCCTGGGTTGCCTCTGGGTGTGCTGCCACGGCCGGCCCACCCGTGGGTGGGCGTGCAGAACTGTTTGCGTGTGCCACTGGGTGTGCCGCCACGGCCGGCCCACCCGTGGGTGGGCGTGCAGAACTGTTTGCGTGTGCCACTGGGTGTGCCGCGACGGCCGGCCCACCCGTGGGTGGGCGTGCAGAACTGTTTGCGTGTGCCACTGGGTGTGCCGCCACGGCCGGCCCACCCGTGGGTGGGCGTGCAGAACGGTCTGCGTGTTGCCTCTGGGTGTGCCGCCACGGCCGGCCCACCCGTGGGTGGGCGTGCAGAACTGTTTGCGTGTGCCACTGGGTGTGCCGCCACGGCCGGCCCACCCGTGGGTGGGCGTGCAGAACTGTTTGCGTGTGCCACTGGGTGTGCCGCCACGGCCGGCCCACCCGTGGGTGGGCGTGCAGAACTGTTTGCGTGTGCCTCTGGGTGTGCCGCCACGGCCGGCCCACCCGTGGGTGGGCGTGCAGAACTGTTTGCGTGTGCCACTGGGTGTGCCGCCACGGCCGGCCCACCCGTGGGTGGGCGTGCAGAACTGTTTGCGTGTGCCTCTGGGTGTGCCGCACGGCCGGCCCACCCGTGGGTGGGCGTGCAGAACGGTTTGCGTGTGCCTCTGGGTGTGCCGCCACGGCCGGCCCACCCGTGGGTGGGCGTGCAGAAGGGTCTGCGTGTTGCCTCTGGGTGTGCCGCACGGCCGGCCCACCCGTGGGTGGGCGTGCAGAACTGTTTGCGTGTGCCACTGGTGTGCCGCCACGGCCGGCCCACCCGTGGGTGGGCGTGCAGAAGTGTTTGCGTGTGCCACTGGGTGTGCCGCCACGGCCGGCCCACCCGTGGGTGGGCGTGCAGAACTGTTTGCGTGTGCCACTGGGTGTGCCGCCACGGCCGGCCCACCCGTGGGTGGGCGTGCAGAACTGTTTGCGTGTGCCTCTGGGTGTGCCGCCACGGCCGGCCCACCCGTGGGTGGGCGTGCAGAACTGTTTGCGTGTGCCTCTGGGTGTGCCGCCACGGCCGGCCCACCCGTGGGTGGGCGTGCAGAACGGTCTGCGTGTTGCCTCTGGGTGTGCCGCCACGGCCGGCCCACCCGTGGGTGGGCGTGCAGAACTGTTTGGCGTGTGCCACTGGGTGTGCCGCCACGGCCGGCCCACCCGTGGGTGGGCGTGCAGAAGGGTTTGCGGTTGCCTCTGGGTGTGCCGCACGGCCGGCCCACCCGTGGGTGGGCGTGCAGAAGTGCCTGCGTTGCCTCTGGGTGTGCCGCCACGGCCGGCCCACCCGTGGGTGGGCGTGCAGAACTGTTTGCGTGTTGCCTCTGGGTGTGCCGCCACGGCCGGCCCACCCGTGGGTGGGCGTGCAGAACTGTTTGCGTGTGCCACTGGGTGTGCCGCTACGGCCGGCCCACCCGTGGGTGGGCGTGCAGAAGGGCCTGCGGTTGCCTCTGGGTGTGTCGCCACGGCCGGCCCACCCGTGGGTGGGCGTGCAGAAGTGTTTGCGTGTGCCTCTGGGTGTGCCGCCACGGCCGGCCCACCCGTGGGTGGGCGTGCAGAACTGTTTGCGCGGTGCCACTGGGTGTGCCGCCACGGCCGGCCCACCCGTGGGTGGGCGTGCAGAACTGTTTGCGTGTGCCACTGGGTGTGCCGCCACGGCCGGCCCACCCGTGGGTGGGCGTGCAGAAGGGCCTGCGGTTGCCTCTGGGTGTGCCGCCGACGGCCGGCCCACCCGTGGGTGGGCGTGCAGAACTGTTTGCGTGTGCCACTGGGTGTGCCGCCACGGCCGGCCCACCCGTGGGTGGGCGTGCAGAACTGTTTGCGTGTGCCACTGGGTGTGCCGCCACGGCCGGCCCACCCGTGGGTGGGCGTGCAGAACGGTTTGCGTGTGCCTCTGGGTGTGCCGCCACGGCCGGCCCACCCGTGGGTGGGCGTGCAGAAGTGTTTGCGTGTGCCTCTGGGTGTGCCGCCACGGCCGGCCCACCCGTGGGTGGGCGTGCAGAACTGTTTGCGTGTGCCACTGGGTGTGCCGCCACGGCCGGCCCACCCGTGGGTGGGCGTGCAGAACTGTTTGCGTGTGCCACTGGGTGTGCCGCCACGGCCGGCCCACCCGTGGGTGGGCGTGCAGAACTGTTTGCGTGGTCCACTGGGTGTGCCGCCACGGCCGGCCCACCCGTGGGTGGGCGTGCAGAACTGTTTGCGTGTGCCACTGGGTGTGCCGCCACGGCCGGCCCACCCGTGGGTGGGCGTGCAGAAGTGCCTGCGTTTGCCTCTGGGTGTGCCGCCACGGCCGGCCCACCCGTGGGTGGGCGTGCAGAACTGTTTGCGTGTGCCACTGGGTGTGCCGCCACGGCCGGCCCACCCGTGGGTGGGCGTGCAGAACTGTTTGGCGTGTGCCACTGGGTGTGCCGCGACGGCCGGCCCACCCGTGGGTGGGCGTGCAGAACTGTTTGCGTGTGCCACTGGGTGTGCCGCCACGGCCGGCCCACCCGTGGGTGGGCGTGCAGAACTGTTTGCGTGTGCCACTGGGTGTCACGACGGCCGGCCCACCCGTGGGTGGGCGTGCAGAAGGGCCTGCAGTTGCCTCTGGGTGTGCCGCCACGGCCGGCCCACCCGTGGGTGGGCGTGCAGAAGTGCTTGCGTGTGCCTCTGGGTGTGCCGCCACGGCCGGCCCACCCGTGGGTGGGCGTGCAGAACTGTTTGCGTGTTGCCACTGGGTGTGCCGCCACGGCCGGCCCACCCGTGGGTGGGCGTGCAGAAGGGTCTGGCAGTTGCCTCTGGGTGTGCCGCGACGGCCGGCCCACCCGTGGGTGGGCGTGCAGAAGGGCTTGCGTGTGCCTCTGGGTGTGCCGCGACGGCCGGCCCACCCGTGGGTGGGCGTGCAGAACTGTTTGCGTGTGCCACTGGGTGTGCCGCCACGGCCGGCCCACCCGTGGGTGGGCGTGCAGAACTGTTTGCGTGTGCCACTGGGTGTGCCGCCACGGCCGGCCCACCCGTGGGTGGGCGTGCAGAACTGTTTACGCGTGCCACTGGGTGTGCCGCCACGGCCGGCCTACCCGTGGGTGGGCGTGCAGAAGGGTTTGCGGTTGCCTCTGGGTGTGCCGCCACGGCCGGCCCACCCGTGGGTGGGCGTGCAGAACTGTTTGCGTGTGCCACTGGGTGTGCCGCACGGCCGGCCCACCCGTGGGTGGGCGTGCAGAACTGTTTGCGTGTGCCTCTGGGTGTGCCGCCACGGCCGGCCCACCCGTGGGTGGGCGTGCAGAACGGTTTGCGTGTGCCTCTGGGTGTGCCGCACGGCCGGCCCACCCGTGGGTGGGCGTGCAGAAGTGTTTGCGTGTGCCTCTGGGTGTGCCGCCACGGCCGGCCCACCCGTGGGTGGGCGTGCAGAAGTGCCTGCGTGTTGCCTCTGGGTGTGCCGCCACGGCCGGCCCACCCGTGGGTGGGCGTGCAGAACTGTTTGCGTGTGCCTCTGGGTGTGCCGCCACGGCCGGCCCACCCGTGGGTGGGCGTGCAGAAGGGCCTGCGGTTGCCTCTGGGTGTGCCGCACGGCCGGCCCACCCGTGGGTGGGCGTGCAGAAGTGTTTGCGTGTGCCTCTGGGTGTGCCGCACGGCCGGCCCACCCGTGGGTGGGCGTGCAGAACTGTTTGCGTGTGCCACTGGGTGTGCCGCCACGGCCGGCCCACCCGTGGGTGGGCGTGCAGAAGGGCCTGCGGTTGCCTCTGGGTGTGCCGCGACGGCCGGCCCACCCGTGGGTGGGCGTGCAGAACTGTTTGCGTGTGCCACTGGGTGTGCCGCCACGGCCGGCCCACCCGTGGGTGGGCGTGCAGAACTGTTTGCGTGATGCCACTGGGTGTGCCGCCACGGCCGGCCCACCCGTGGGTGGGCGTGCAGAACTGTTTGCGTGTGCCACTGGGTGTGCCGCCACGGCCGGCCCACCCGTGGGTGGGCGTGCAGAACTGTTTGCGTGTGCCACTGGGTGTGCCGCGACGGCCGGCCCACCCGTGGGTGGGCGTGCAGAAGTGTTTGCGTGTGCCACTGGGTGTGCCGCTGACGGCCGCCCACCCGTGGGTGGGCGTGCAGAAGTGCTTGCGCGTTGCCTCTGGGTGTGCCGCCACGGCCGGCCCACCCGTGGGTGGGCGTGCAGAACTGTTTGCGTGTGCCACTGGTGTGCCACGACGGCCGGCCCACCCGTGGGTGGGCGTGCAGAAGTGTTTGCGTGTGCCACTGGGTGTGCCGCCACGGCCGGCCCACCCGTGGGTGGGCGTGCAGAACTGTTTGCGCGGTGCCTCTGGGTGTGCCGCTGACGGCCGGCCCACCCGTGGGTGGGCGTGCAGAACTGTTTGCGCGGTGCCTCTGGGTGTGCCGCCACGGCCGGCCCACCCGTGGGTGGGCGTGCAGAACTGTTTGCGCGGTGCCTCTGGGTGTGCCGCGACGGCCGGCCCACCCGTGGGTGGGCGTGCAGAACGGCCTGCGGTTGCCTCTGGGTGTGCCACGACGGCCGGCCCACCCGTGGGTGGGCGTGCAGAACGGTTTGCGTGTGCCTCTGGGTGTGCCGCACGGCCGGCCCACCCGTGGGTGGGCGTGCAGAACTGTTTGCGTGTGCCTCTGGGTGTGCCGACACGGCCGGCCCACCCGTGGGTGGGCGTGCAGAACGGTTTGCGTGTGCCACTGGGTGTGCCGCCACGGCCGGCCCACCCGTGGGTGGGCGTGCAGAACTGTTTGCGTGTGCCACTGGGTGTGCCGCCACGGCCGGCCCACCCGTGGGTGGGCGTGCAGAACTGTTTGCGGTTGCCTCTGGGTGTGCCGACACGGCCGGCCCACCCGTGGGTGGGCGTGCAGAACTGTTTGGCGTGTGCCTCTGGGTGTGCCGCGACGGCCGGCCCACCCGTGGGTGGGCGTGCAGAAGGGTTTGCGTGTTGCCTCTGGGTGTGCCGCGACGGCCGGCCCACCCGTGGGTGGGCGTGCAGAACTGCTTGCGTGTGCCTCTGGGTGTGCCGCCACGGCCGGCTCCACCCGTGGGTGGGCGTGCAGAACTGTTTGGCGTGTGCCACTGGGTGTGCCGCGACGGCCGGCCCACCCGTGGGTGGGCGTGCAGAACTGTTTGCGTGTGCTACTGGGTGTGCCGCCACGGCCGGCCCACCCGTGGGTGGGCGTGCAGAAGGGTTTGCGGTTGCCTCTGGGTGTGCCGCGACGGCCGGCCCACCCGTGGGTGGGCGTGCAGAACTGTTTGCGTGTGCCACTGGGTGTGCCGCCACGGCCGGCCCACCCGTGGGTGGGCGTGCAGAAGTGTTTGCGTGTTGCCTCTGGGTGTGCCGCCACGGCCGGCCCACCCGTGGGTGGGCGTGCAGAACTGTTTGCGTGTGCCTCTGGGTGTGCCGCCACGGCCGGCCCACCCGTGGGTGGGCGTGCAGAACTGTTTGCGTGTGCCACTGGGTGTGCCGCCACGGCCGGCCCACCCG
>JAKWBO010001022.1:0-20725 GCA_034336685.1 Luscinia luscinia
CCATTCCCATTGACTTCTGACATCTCTCATGTCACAGCTTGTCCAAGCTGGGCACACCCTGCATCTGTCCCCATGGGCTGGGCAGTGGGCTGTGCTGATGGACACCCTGTCCCCTGCAGTGCCAGCTGAGTGGGGCTGGTGCACAGGGCAGTGTCCCTGGGCTGGCTGTCACATTGTCAGGGACTGCACAGCAGTGGAAGAAGGGATGTGCAGTGTGGTTTGCTGGGGCTGTGGTGTTTTGTGTGGTAACACATGCAAGGTGCTGGGTTGTGCCTGCTGAGTCTTGTGGCATGGGAGGTTGTCAGGGATGATGTTGCACTGGATGTAGGGGCTTCCAGAGCTTTCCTGTGAAAGTGCTTGGGTCTGTCAGGTTCAAGGATGAAGTTGCTGAGCAGCAGCAGGGGAAGAAGGGAGCTGTGGTTGTTCCTGTCCTTTCATGGCATTTCACTGGGTAGTTGTGTTGAGAAGAGATGCTTAAGATCTGCCTCTGGACCTAATCTGGTGACAGAAGTGACCAGTTCAAGTTCTGCTGTGTTCATGCTGGAACTATTTCATGTTTCACCTGCTGTGGTGGGTTGACCCTGGGGAGCAGCCAGACACCCACCCAGGTGTTCCTTCTGTCTCCTGCACAGGCAGGGCAGGGGTGAAAGACAGGATGGAAAAACTCATGGATCAATATAAAGATCAGTCACTCATTACTCTCACAGATAAAACAGAGTTGACATATGGAAAAGGAATCTAATTTATTGCCTTTGAAAGTACAGTAGGATGATGAGAAACAAACAAAAACTAGAACCTGCTGCCTCCACCACCCTTTCGTCCCAGGTTCAACTTCCCTCCTTCATCCCCAGCTCCTCCAACTCCACTCCCACAGCAGCACAAGGGGAAGGAAAACAGCGATGCAGTCACCTCTTAGTGAGTTGTCTCCTCCACTCCCTTCTTAGGCTGTTCCCCTGATCCAGAAAAAAACGTGGGTGTTTTATGAGCCAGAGTGCACTGGGCTAAGCCCATCTCATCACCAGGTGAAAGCAGGCCAGCAGAGCAGTCCCACAGAGCAGGGAATGCTGTCCGTGCAGGCAGTGGGGCACAGAGGACACGCAGGGCTGGCGTGGGAAGGGGGCTCTGCACCCCCTGAGCTCCCCAGGGCTGCTCCTGCCTCGCTGCTTGTGCATCAGTGCCCAGCTCTGGTGAGTGCCAGGGGTCAGCATGTTCACCCAGAGCTACTGGCCACTGCCACACAGTGATACAGCCCCTAATAGATCTCACAGCACAGGAACACAGCAGAAAGAAAGGTAAACCAAAATAGAGATCAACCTGCAGTTAATTTCAGTTGTTTAAATCAGAAATTGCTAGAGCATCTGTGGCAGGTTTGCAGTATTGTTATTGTCCTTTTACATGCAGCTCCTGCACTACCAGCTCAAAATAAATTTGTTATAGACAATAATTAAAGAATTACCTAAATGAAATTATAATTAAAAATACAAGTCACAATAATTTGATTCATAGTATTTGAATGATATATTGCAAGCTCAGAGATAAGAACATTTGTGTCTAAAATGCTCGGATAGTTGTAGTAGAGATTAAATGACTTTTTTTCTGTAATGAAATCTTACCATTCTACATGGGCTCCAGATTTTATTACAGCTTCTAACTCATGCAAATCTTGTGCTTCACAGTTCTTTCTAAGGAAAGAATCTTCAGCAGTGTCTTTTCCAGCTTAGGATTGCTAAAAATCAGAATAAGGGAGTGAAGACCCGGAAAAGCATACTGAAACACTACAATGAGAAATGTCATATGACTTCTCTTCTGTGTGACATAAACCATTTCTAAGACCAAACATACAAAGTTGATGCTGTACATCACTAAGAAGGAGAAAATAGATTTCATGGCTCTGATGTGGGCATCCATGCTGAGGTCCTTCAAGGAATTTGTCTGCATCTTGCATTTGTGTCTCCAGAGAGAAAAGAGAAGGAAAACAGCAGATAAGATAACTGCCATGAATGAAGCAGCATATCCAAAGCCAGCAAGAAAAAAGGAAGGGAAAAAATGTTTATCCATTCTTATACTTGCTTTCCCAAAATTTCCTTGTCTGCTGGAATTGTGGTTGTTGCAGTGCGGTTTATCAGCGATGTCATAGGCAACGATTCCCATAGCCAAAGCTAGAATCCCAGACCCCAACAAAAGCCATGGCACCATCCTGTCAATTTTTACTTTCAGGTAGATGAAGAAGCTGTTCCTGAAATTGACAATTTTTATGCAATAAAAACCACAAAGACAGGCTGAAACCCACAAGCTGGAATAATTAAAAAAGGTTTGAAAAAATACAGTTAATTGAAGTATAGGATGAACATAAAAGTAATTGGGATAAATTCTTGAGAGAAATGAATATGCCCATGAGATGAACAAATACCAACACCTGGAGCATCCCAGCAGCAGCAAGATCCTCTCATTAGAGTTCAGGGTTTTCTTTTTGAGCCAGCCAATGCAGAGCACACAAACGATGAAAGCATTTATCCACATGCCAGCAAATGCCTCCAGGCTGATGATGGCCACAGTTGTGGCCCCAGATGAAGTGACATTGGATTGCTGCAGAGAGTGACAAGCTTCCATGCTGGAGCTGGGGAGCAGAGCTGTGCTGGCCAAGGGGGCTGTGGCAGCAGTGCCTGAGGCAGGTCAGTGGCTGCTGCTGCTGCTGGAGTGTCAGGGATGGCAAGAGGAGCTTTATAGAGCTGCTGCTGCTGCTGCTGCTGCTGCTGCTGCTGCTGCTGCTGCTGCTGCTGCTGCTGCTGCTGCTGCTGGGGGATTTTGGTGCCGCTGCTGCTGGGAGCAGGGCAGGTGCAGGGATGTAAATGTGCTGGGTATCCCCTTACCCGGGGCCAGTGTCACTCTTGACTATTTGCATGTTGCTTCAGGGGGGCTGTGTTGGGTGGCACAAACAGTGGAGATGTTTTTCTGCAGTGGAGAGTGTTGTGCTTGTGAGAATGAGCCCTGTTTAATCAGTGTCAGGCTTCAGCACCTGGGTTCTTCTGTCCTTTGCTCACTTATAATGACTAATTGAGTTTTGGATATACTCAATCAAAACTGTTGCCCTAATTTGTGATACTGATGAAGGACAGAGGACTTCTTTAAGGAAATTTTAATTTCCTCTTATTTCTCTTCTCTGCTCTATGCTTTTATGTGATTTCATTCTGGTTTTGCTTACAGAAGAGAAAAAATGGTTTAGAATTGTCAATGTTTGTTTAACTCTTTCTTTCTTTCTTTCTTCTTCTCTCCATATGCTTGTGAGAAAAATGGAAATTATTTCAACTTCAAAAGGTCTGAAGATGAAGTGTTTGTGCTTTTACAGGGGCCCAAAATGGGAATGTTACTCAGCAGGACTGTGCTGTGGCTGGGGTTTGGGCTCAGCTCGGCATGAGGAATCTGGTGCCTTAAAAAGACAACGGTATAAAATCCGGATCTCCAGTGTTGTGTTTTGAAATCAGGAGTATATGGATCATGTACTTGAAACACATGTCTGCTCCTGCTTCCAATCAATCCCCTCCAGCATCTCAAGGACAAGCTTGTATCTAACTGCCCATGTCTATATTTCAGATGCCTTTGTGTCACTCAGGTGACAGCAAACACTTTATGCAGATTTATGCATCTAGATGGGCGCACAGCTCTATTGGGATCTGAGTCACACTGCACATAGACTGAATTGTTTCCATCAGAGCTTGATTAAGGCAAAGCTTCTTCACTCTCCATCATCTATTTCTTTCTCCTTTTATGACATGTGGAATCCTAAATGGTACATAAAGCTGACATGGTACAGCAGCTCATCTGTGTAAAACTGCTGGCTTTGCTGCCTGCTCTCAGCTGGAGCAGCATTGCACTGATGGGACAGAGCTACTGTATTAAAAAAAAAAAAAATAGACAACCACAAAAGTACCCCAAAAATTGTCCCTGATATTGGTTGACGCTTCTGACAGAGATTCCGGAATCCTGAGTGGCTACAAAATCAGAGCCCTGCAGGAGGAGGAAAGGGTTTGCCTTCTCTTGGGCATGATCTACACTTGGAATGTCCATGTGTGGATCCAGGCAGTGCCGGGGCCCAGGGGGTCCCTGTGAGGGTAGCTTGGGGCTGCACCATGCTGGACATGCTGTGGAGTTTTCTCAGGTGTTGGTGGCTGCAGGGTTTTGGCCAGAGCAAGACAAAACCTCTGACCCTGTAGCTGGGCCCCTGTGAGTGCAGCTGTGTCTGTGCTGGACTGTGCTGTTCAGGTGGAGAGCAGTAACAGTCCCAGTGAGAAGAATGCTCTTACACCACAGAGATGAAGACTGGAAACTCCAGAAAGAAGAGCTTGAGAGAAACCCACAGCCTGCTTTTGGGAGAACTTCACAAACTCTGCTCAGAAGAAAAATGGAACACATAGGGCAGCTGTAGTGTGTCATGTCTCTCTGGTAGCTGCTGGTGATGCCTTTCCCTTTCCTTGGTCGTGGGCTGTACTTCTGGCTGAAGGGGAGATGTTGATGTTGGGCTTTCTCTGGACACATGGGTCTAACAGGCTGTAACTCCCACTCCTGGCCCAGCAAAAGGGAACAGGTGCTCATCACTTCTTTCATGTCTCTGTGACTTCCAAGGGTGTTGGAGCACTGCCTTCTTTTCAGCAGTGCCCCCAGCCCCTTCTTTGTGTCTGCTCAGGGGAATGCTGTCTCCAGAAGATCCTGTGCTTTAGCTCCACCTCCATACAACTGTCCCAGATACTCCAGGACATGACAGGAAAGGCCAGAAAAGAGTGAAAGCCTACTTATAGAACCATTGAATGGTTTGAGCTGGATGAATCCTTAAAGATCATCTCATTCCAGGCCCATGCCATGGGCAGCATCCACTTCCACTATCCCAGTTTTTTACAAGCCCCATCGAGTTCAGGACTACTTGCACTTGCTTATGAATCCTTCCCCTTTCTTTTTTTTGTGGGAATAGAGAAAGATGAAAGGGAATGCCCATGGAAGTGCCACCCTTTAAAGAAAAGGCTTACAAACCAAGCTTCTTCACCTTCAGTTCATCTTTTCAAATTAACATTCTGACGCCACTTGTGTTTCCAGAGCAGAAAATCATCCTCTGTGTTGATTTCTGAGAGAGAAAGAGAGTGCAGAGAAGCTCTGGAGTCTTTGCACAGTTGTCCTGCAAGATGGACACCTTGGCTTTATTGTGGGGAAAGGTCTGAGAAGCCCTGTGCTCGCAGAAGTGCATGAAATGCTTTTCTCAAAATGCATCAGAGCTGTTGCTCACAGATTCTTAAGGGAAGAAGGCATGTCCAGCAGGCCTGATGCTACATGTGAGGTGATGCCCTGGAGAGTATTTTGGTACCTCTGAATCCTCTAGAGCTTCAGGAGGCCTCTGAGGTTTGGGCTCCACACCTGGCACTCTCCTCTTCTCTGGGAGAGTAGGAGGCCAAGCAAACTTTTCCGAGATGCATGGAAAAACACACCCTTGGCACCTGGCATGGGGTCAGACATCCCTCTGTGATCGAGCTGGTGACAGAAATGAACAAATCAGTTCTGCTCGCTTCATGCTGGAATTAGTTCATGCCCAGAGAACCATGGTTCCTGTAAGTGGTTGGCCTTGTGTAGGTGCCAGGTCCCCACTGAACTGCTCCTTTACTCTCATTGCACAACAGGGCAGGGGTGGAAAAGCTCATGTGTTGAGAGAAGGACAGTGGGATCTCTCAGCAGTTACTGTCATGGAGAAAACAGACTTGAATGTGGGAAAATGAATTTAATTTATTGGTTATTAATAATGGAGTAGAGTTATGAGGAACAAACACAGAACTAGAACCCCTTCCCTTCACCCCTTGTTCTCCATAGACCAAAATTCACTCCTTCATTCCTGGCTTCTCCACCTCATCCCCCACAGCAGGACAGGGGTACAGGGAATGAGGGTTGCAGGCAGTTCATAACAAGTTGTCCCTTCCAGTCCTTCCTCTTCATACTCTCTTCCCTACTCAAGTGTGGATCCATCCATGGGCTGCAATCGTTCAGGATCAGATGTCTCCAATATGAGGGCTCCTGAGACTGCAGTTCTTCGAGGTACAGCCACCCCACCCAGTGTTACAAGTGATAATATTGCAGAAAACAGAGACACAGTAGAAAGAAATGTAAACTCAAACACAAATAAACCTGATGCTGAGTTCAGTCATTTTTCAAACAACAAATGCCAAAGCATTTGAGGAAGGTTTGCAGTGTTGTTATTGCTCTTTTGCATTTAGCCCATGTACCAGGTCTAAATGAATTTGTTATGGACAAGAATTGAACTCAAAAGATTATCTGAATGAAATGCTATCACTAATCTAATTCATACTAATATGGTTCAAAGAATTTGAAGGATTTATTCTTAGCTTTAGTGGTAAAGAGAGAACATCTATATCATCTACCTTCACCAGAGAGTTGCATTAAATATAAATTTACTTTTATCTTACAGTGAAATATCATGATTTTGCATGGGCTCCAGCTTCTATTACAGTTCCTACCTCATGCAAACCTTGCACTTGACACAGGATAGAAGCCATATGATCAGTGCCTTTTCCAACTTAGGATTGCTGAAAATCAGCAGAATGGAATGAACACCTGGAAAAGCATAGAGATATAGTAAACTAAGAAAAGCCACATGTTTTTCTTGCTTTGTTAAAGGAATTAGTGTCAGGATCAAAATAACAAAATTAATACTATACATCATTAAAAAGGAGAGAACAGATTTCATGGCTTTGATGTGGGCAGCCATGCTGATGCTGTTCATGGAGTTTTTCTTCATCATGCTTTTGTGTCTCCAGAGAGAAAAGAGAAGGAGAAGGGCAGAACAGATGACTGATGTGAAAGAAGTGACAAATCCAAAACCATAGATAAAATATGTCTGGAAAAAATTTTCATCCATATCGCCACTCTCTTTTGAAAAATGTTCTTGCCCAGTGGAATTCTGGCTGTTACTGAGCTTTCTATCAGCCATGCCATAGGCAACCATGCCGATAGCCAAGGCTGAAAGCACTGATGCCAACAAAAGCCATGGCACAATGCGGTCTGTTTTTACCTTCAGGTAGTTGAAAAAGCTGTTCCTGAAAGTGGCAATTTTTATGCAATAAAAAACACAAAGAGAGGCAGAAACCCACAAGTTGGAACAATTAAAAAAGCTTTGGAAAAATACAATCAGTTGAAATGTGGGTTGAACATAAAGGTAATTGGGATAAGTTATTGAAAGGGAGCAATATACCCATGAGAAGAACAAATACCAAAACCTGCAGCATCCAAGCAGCAGCAAGATCTTCTCATTAGAATTCAGGGTTTTCTTTCTGACCCAGCCAATGCAAAGCACACAAACGATGAAAGCATTTATCCACATGCCAGCAAATGTTTCCAGGCTGATGATGGCCACAGTTGTGTCCCCATATGAAGTGACATTGGATTGCTGTGGAGAGTGACAAGCTTCCATGCTGGAGCTGGGGAGCAGAGCTGTGCTGGCCAAGGGGCTACTGCTGCTGCTGGAGTGTCAGGGATGGCAAGAGGAGCTTTATAGAGCTGCTGCTGCTGCTGCTGCTGGGGGGATTTTGGTGCCGCTGCTGCGGGGAGCAGGGCAGGTGCAGGGATGTAAATGTGCTGGGTATCCCCTTACCCGGGGCCAGTGTCACTCTTGACTATTTGCATGTTGCTTCAGGGGGGCTGTGTTGGGTGACTCAAAATGTGGAGATGTTTTTTCTGTCGTGGAGAGTGTTGTGCTTGTGAGACTGAGCCCTGTTTGATCAGTGTCAGGCTTCAGCACCTGGGTTCCTCTGTCCTTTCACCATCTATAACGATTATGCAGAGCCCTGGCTGTGCTCAACAGAGAATGGTCAAGGTTTTCATTGTCCTTTTTAATTTCAGAGTCTGGGAGCTGCAAAGTTTAACCTGGATGCAAGAATACAAGGTTATTTTGATCCTTCACGGGCATTGAAGTCCATGTTAGTTTTAGCAATGGCATTGCCTTAAGAGTAAGAGCCACAGATTGGGGCATGTGAGAGGAGACCAGGAAAGTAAAGCTGGATTTTTTTACAGAGATGAAGGTGAAGCATCTGTAGGAAAATTGGTAAGTACTGAGAGAATTCCCTGTGCGAATGTTCCAATCTCAGTAGAATGATAAGTAACAAAAAAAAAAATAGAACTTGCTGCCTCCACCATGTTTTAATCCCAGTCTCAACTTCACTCCTTCATCCCCAGCTCCTCCAGCTCCACTCCCACAGCAGCACAAGGGGAAGTGGAATAGGGGTTGCAGTCAGCTCTTAACATTCCTTCTTCCTCTCACTGTTCCCCTGATGCAGAGCAAATCCTGTTACTTGGGTGTTTTATGAGCCAGAATGCACTGGGCAAAGCCCATCTCATCACCAGGTGAAAGCAGGCCAGCAGAGCAGTCCCACAGAGCAGGGAATGCTGTCCTTGCAGGCAGTGGGGCACAGAGGACACGCAGGGCTGGTGTGGGAAGGGGGCTCTGCACCCCCTGAGCTCCCCAGGGCTGCTCCTGCCTCGCTGCTTGTGCATCAGTGCCCACCTCTGGTGAGTGCCAGGGGTCAGCATGTTCACCCAGAGCTACTGGCCACTGCCACACAGTGATACAGGCCCTAATAGATCACACAGCACAGGAACACAGCAGAAAGGAAGGTAAACCAAACTAGAGATCAATCTGTTGTTTCAACCTGTTATTTCAATCAGAGAAAAGCAAAACACTTCAGGGTGAATTTCAGTATGATTTTAATCCTTTTCTTTGCATCCAGTTTGTGTACCATTGCTGCATGTTTTTCTGTTACATTAAGAGAATAGAAATTTGGCAGAAAAAAAAAATCCTGCTGCTCTTAGGAGATCAGAGTTTTTGGGTGCAGCTCATCTGGATTTCGAATTATTGCAAATTATGTAAGTCTTGTCATGTTCAATAAGAGCATTCACAGAATCACAGAAACTCAGAGAAAAGTATTTTATTGTAGAAATACAAATTTGGATTTGCCATTCATAAACACATTCACTGGACTTGATTTAAATACATGTAAACAAAAATAACCCAAATGACAAGAAAAAAAATCTATGGGTAATTAATTAATCTCAACTTTACCATCAGTTAGGCCTATAAACAGTATTTCACCCAGGTGCAATCTGACACAGTCAAGGAGAAAATATTTACAAAGAGGTGTTCCCTGCTTTGGGAAGGGGACAGAAGCAATCCTGATGGCCAGTCTGCACAGTGGGGTCATATTCTCATCCTCTGCAGGGAGGATTTCAAATGCCAAATCTATACTTTTGGGAGAAGTGCAGCTGAGGCTGCAGTCCAAATACCCTATTGCTGCCATGGTAGATGGTGGTGGGCAGCTGATCTGGAAATGAGGGATCCCAAGAGTTCTGATTGCAAAGGCTGTGAGCCTTGGGCAGGGGCTGAACACTTGATTAGCATCACTCCCTCTTGCTCTGGGCTCAGGCAGAGCTAAAGGGCCTCTGCCTGATAATCCATCACCCCACCAGCAGACTCTCATGCCCACATTAATCCTTTCACCACACAGGGAATTAGGCATTCTTCCTAAAATCAAGGCTAAGTGACTTTATTAATAATAATAATAATAATGTGTCTCCAAGATTTAGCTAAATCTACATACAGTAATAATGTATTTAACTCACAGTAATTTAACTCAATATATAGGAATGAAATTTTCTTTACTTAGATATTGAAGAGTGAACATCTGTATCATCTACACTGCCCAAAGTTCTGCTTTAGAAAGTAAATTACTTGTTTTCAACAGTGAAAAACCTACAGATTGCTAGGGCTCCAGGTTTTCTCACAGTTCCTACTTTATGAAAAAGTCACACTTCACACTGGAGAGAATCTGTAGCAGTGCCTTTTCCAGTTTGGGATTGCTGAAAATCAGAATAAGAGAATGAACACCTGGAAAAGCATACAGATAGATGGATATAAGAAGTATCATGGTGTATTCATTCATCATTGCATAAAATATCGTCAAGATCAAACATACAAAGTTCATGGTGTACATGACTAAGAAGGAGAGAATAGATTTCATGGCTTTGATGTGGGCTTCCACGCTGAGGTCCTTCATGGAGTTTGTCTGCATCTTCTGTTTGTGTCTCCATAGAGAAAAGAGAAGGAGAAGAGCAGCAAAGAGGACTGCCATGAAAGAAATGGCACATCCAAAACCAATGAGAAAAAATAAGTGATAAGATTTTTATCAATTCGGATACTTGCTGTCCACAATTTTTCCCAACCATGTGAAACTTTGGTTGTAATTCTGCAAAGTTTCATTGAGGTTGTTGCAGTGCATAGTTTCAGTGAGGTCATAGGTAACAATGCCAATAGCCAAGGCTAAACCCCAGACCCCAACAAGAGCCATGGCACCATCTTGTCAATTTTTGCTTTCAGGTAGTCAAAGAAGCTGTTCCTGAAAGTGGCAATTTTTATGCAATAAAAAACACAAAGAGCGGCTGAAACCCACAAGTTGGAACAATTAAAAAATGTTTGCAAACATGCAAGTAGTTGAAGTCTGATTTGAACATGAAGGTACTCAGGATAAATTACATAAAGGAAGTTGTATACCCATGAGAAGCACAAAAAGGAAATCCTGGAGAAGCAGAGAATCAGCAAGATCTTCTCATTAGAGTTCAGGGTTTTCTTTCTGACCCAGCCAATGCAAAGCACACAAACGATGAAAGCATTTATCCACATGCCAGCAAATGCCTCCAGGCTGATTATGGCCAAAATTATGACCGCAGATGAAGTGACATTGGATTGCTGCAGAGAGTGACAAGCTTCCATGCTGGAGCTGGGGAGCAGAGCTGTGCTGGCCAAGGGGGCTGTGGCAGCAGTGCCTGAGGCAGGTCAGTGGCTGCTGCTGCTGCTGGAGTGTCAGGGATGGCAAGAGGAGCTTTATAGAGCTGCTGCTGCTGCTGCTGGGGGGATTTTGGTGCCGCTGCTGCTGGGAGCAGGGCAGGTGCAGGGATGTAAATGTGCTGGGTATCCCCTTACCCGGGGCCAGTGTCACTCTTGACTATTTGCATGTTGCTTCAGGGGGGCTGTGTTGGGTGACTCAAAATGTGGAGATGTTTTTTCTGTCGTGGAGAGTGTTGTGCTTGTGAGACTGAGCCCTGTTTGATCAGTGTCAGGCTTCAGCACCTGGGTTCCTCTGTCCTTTCACCATCTATAACGATTATGCAGAGCCCTGGCTGTGCTCAACAGAGAATGGTCAAGGTTTTCATTGTCCTCTTTAATTTCAGAGTCTGGGAGCTGCAAAGTTTAACCTGGATGCAAGAATACAAGGTTATTTTGATCCTTCACGGGCATTGAAGTCCATGTTAGTTTTAGCAATGGCATTGCCTTAAGAGTAAGGAAAGAGCCACAGATTGGGGCATGTGAGAGGAGACCAGGAAAGTAAAGCTGGATTTTTTTACAGAGATGAAGGTGAAGCATCTGTAGGAAAATTGGTAAGTACTGAGAGAATTCCCTGTGCGAATGTTCCAATCTCATCTGCTGGAAAAGTGAAGTCTTTTAAGGATGACACATTGCTAAGTTTCATACACACTGAAGTGCTCTAAATCTTTGAAATTAATTTAGATCCTGAAAGCTGTGAGGTTTCATACAGGCAAGTTGATTTAAGCTCTGTAGGGCATTGACTGCCCATGCATTTTGGGAGAGTACAGGACATGTCCCATTTGGCCTCGCTCATCACAACCACTGTAACCAAGGAGATCTCATCAGATGCTCAGGTGAAAACCATGAAAAATGAAAGCCCAACAAAGAGCTCTATGGCTATAAGAAATGCATCACCATCATTTCCTCTCTTCAGAATGATGGTAGCCATGTTTTCTGTGGGATATAAGTGCCAGCAGAATGTTACGTGAAGATTCATATCACATCCTCCTAACTGCATTTTTTTTGGCAATCCTAAAGATTTGGAATGGGACCCAGACTAGTTTCCATACTGTGCCAGCACTGGGCAGCCATTGCCATTGACTTCTGACATCTCTCATGTCACAGCTTGTCCAAGCTGGGCACACCCTGCATCTGTCCCCATGGGCTGGGCAGTGGGGCTGTGCTGATGGACACCCTGTCCCCTGCAGTGCCAGCTGAGTGGGGCTGGTGCACAGGGCAGTGTCCCTGGGCTGGCTGTCACATTGTCAGGGACTGCACAGCAGTGGAAGAAGGGATGTGCAGTGTGGTTTGCTGGGGCTGTGGTGTTTTGTGTGGTAACACATGCAAGGTGCTGGGTTGTGCTGCTGAGTCTTGTGGCATGGGAGGTTGTCAGGGATGATGTTGGACTGGATGTAGGGAATAAGATGGATCTTCCAGAGCGTTCCTGTGAGAGGGGTCGGGTCTGTCAGGTTCAAGGTTGAAGTTGCTGAGCAGCAGCAGGGGAAGAAGGGAGCTGTGGTTGTTCCTGTCCTTTCAAGGCCTTTCACTGGGAAGTTGTGTCCAGAAGACATGCTTATAATCTGCCTCTGGACCTGATCTGGTGTCAGAAGTGACCCATACAGGTTCTGCTGTGTTCATGCTGGAACTATTTCATGTTTCACTTGCTGTGGGGGATTTACCTTAGGGAACAGCCAGACACCCACCCAGCTGTTCCTTCTGTCTCCTGCACAGGCAGGGCAGAAGTGAAAGACAGGTTGAAAAACTCAGGGACTGAGATAAAGGCAGGGAGATCACTCACCCATAATTCCACAGATAATACATGTGGGAAAAGGAATCTAATTTACTGCCTATTGAAAGTTCAGTAGAATGATAAGTAGCAAAAAAAAAATAGAACTTGCTGCCTCCACCATGTTTTAATTCCAGTCTCAACTTCTCTCCTTCATCCCCAGCTCCTCCAGCTCCACTCTCACAGCAGCACAAGGGGAAGTGGAATAGGGGTTGCAGTCAGCTCTTAACATTCCTTCTTCCTCTCACTGTTCCCCTGATGCAGAGCAAATCCTGTTACCTGGGTGTTTTATGAGCCAGAGTGCACTGGGCAAAGCCCATCTCATCACCAGGTGAAAGCAGGCCAGCAGAGCAGTCCCACAGAGCAGGGAATGCTGTCCTTGCAGGCAGTGGGGCACAGAGGACACGCAGGGCTGGCGTGGGAAGGGGGCTCTGCACCCCCTGAGCTCCCCAGGGCTGCTCCTGCCTCGCTGCTTGTGCATCAGTGCCCAGCTCTGGTGAGTGCCAGGGGTCAGCATGTTCACCCAGAGCTATTGGCCCCTGCAGACACTGATACAGCCCCTAATAGATCACACAGGATAGGGACAGAGCAAAAATGAAGGGAAACCAAACTAGAGATCGTCCTGTTGTTTCATTTAGTCAGTTCATTCAGAGAAAACCAAAACATTTCAGGCAGGTTTGCAGTGTGAATTTACTTCTTTTTTTGCTGCCAGTTTGTGTACCATTGCTGCATATTTTTCTGTTACATTAAGAGAATAGAAATTTGGCAGAAAAAAAAAATCCTGCTGCTCTTAGGAGATCAGAGTTTTTGGGTGCAGCTCATCTGGATTTCGAATTATTGCAAATTATGTAAGTCTTGTCATGTTCAATAAGAGCATTCACAGAATCACAGAAACTCAGAGAAAAGTATTTTATTGTAGAATTACAAATTTGGATTTGCCATTCATAAACACATTCACTGGACTTGATTTAAATACATGTAAACAAAAATAACCCAAATGACAAGAAAAAAAATCTATGGGTAATTAATTAATCTCAACTTTACCATCAGTTAGGCCTATAAACAGTATTTCACCCAGGTGCAATCTGACACAGTCAAGGAGAAAATATTTACAAAGAGGTGTTCCCTGCTTTGGGAAGGGGACAGAAGCAATCCTGATGGCCAGTCTGCACAGTGGGGTCATATTCTCATCCTCTGCAGGGAGGATTTCAAATGCCAAATCTATACTTTTGGGAGAAGTGCAGCTGAGGCTGCAGTCCAAATACCCTATTGCTGCCATGGTAGATGGTGGTGGGCAGCTGATCTGGAAATGAGGGATCCCAAGAGTTCTGATTGCAAAGGCTGTGAGCCTTGGGCAGGGGCTGAACACTTGATTAGCATCACTCCCTCTTGCTCTGGGCTCAGGCAGAGCTAAAGGGCCTCTGCCTGATAATCCATCACCCCACCAGCAGACTCTCATGCCCACATTAATCCCTTCACCACACAGCGAGTTAGACATCCTTCCTAAAATCAAGGCTAAGTGACTTTATTAATAATAATAATAATAATGTGTCTCCAAGATTTAGCTAAATCTACATACAGTAATAATGTATTTAACTCACAGTAATTTAACTCAATATATAGGAATGAAATTTTCTTTACTTAGATATTGAAGAGTGAACATCTGTATCATCTACACTGCCCAAAGTTCTGCTTTAGAAAGTAAATTACTTGTTTTCAACAGTGAAAAACCTACAGATTGCTAGGGCTCCAGGTTTTCTCACAGTTCCTACTTTATGAAAAAGTCACACTTCACACTGGAGAGAATCTGTAGCAGTGCCTTTTCCAGTTTGGGATTGCTGAAAATCAGAATAAGAGAATGAACACCTGGAAAAGCATACAGATAGATGGATATAAGAAGTATCATGGTGTATTCATTCATCATTGCATAAAATATCGTCAAGATCAAACATACAAAGTTCATGGTGTACATGACTAAGAAGGAGAGAATAGATTTCATGGCTTTGATGTGGGCTTCCACGCTGAGGTCCTTCATGGAGTTTGTCTGCATCTTCTGTTTGTGTCTCCATAGAGAAAAGAGAAGGAGAAGAGCAGCAAAGAGGACTGCCATGAAAGAAATGGCACATCCAAAACCAATGAGAAAAAAATAAGTGATAAGATTTTTATCAATTCGGATACTTGCTGTCCACAATTTTCCCAACCATGTGAAACTTTGGTTGTAATTCTGCAAAGTTTCATTGAGGTTGTTGCAGTGCATAGTTTCAGTGAGGTCATAGGTAACAATGCCAATAGCCAAGGCTAAAACCCCAGACCCCAACAAGAGCCATGGCACCATCTTGTCAATTTTTGCTTTCAGGTAGTCAAAGAAGCTGTTCCTGAAAGTGGCAATTTTTATGCAATAAAAAACACAAAGAGCGGCTGAAACCCACAAGTTGGAACAATTAAAAAATGTTTGCAAACATGCAAGTAGTTGAAGTCTGATTTGAACATGAAGGTACTCAGGATAAATTACATAAAGGAAGTTGTATACCCATGAGAAGCACAAAAAGGAAATCCTGGAGAAGCAGAGAATCAGCAAGATCTTCTCATTAGAGTTCAGGGTTTTCTTTCTGACCCAGCCAATGCAGAGCACACAAACGATGAAAGCATTTATCCACATGCCAGCAAATGCCTCCAGGCTGATTATGGCCAAAATTATGACCGCAGATGAAGTGACATTGGATTGCTGCAGAGAGTGACAAGCTTCCATGCTGGAGCTGGGGAGCAGAGCTGTGCTGGCCAAGGAGGCCTGTGGCAGCAGTGCCTGAGGCAGGTCAGTGGCTGCTGCTGCTGCTGGAGTGTCAGGGATGGCAAGAGGAGCTTTATAGAGCTGCTGCTGCTGCTGCTGCTGCTGCTGCTGCTGCTGCTGCTGCTGCTGCTGCTGCTGCTGCTGGGGGGATTTTGGTGCCGCTGCTGCTGGGAGCAGGGCAGGTGCAGGGATGTAAATGTGCTGGGTATCCCCTTACCCGGGGCCAGTGTCACTCTTGACTATTTGCATGTTGCTTCAGGGGGGCTGTGTTGGGTGACTCAAAATGTGGAGATGTTTTTTCTTCAGTGGAGAGTGTTGTGCTTGTGAGACTGAGCCCTGTTTGATCAGTGTCAGGCTTCAGCACCTGGGTTCCTCTGTCCTTTCACCATCTATAACGATTATGCAGAGCCCTGGCTGTGCTCAACAGAGAATGGTCAAGGTTTTCATTGTCCTCTTTAATTTCAGAGTCTGGGAGCTGCAAAGTTTAACCTGGATGCAAGAATACAAGGTTATTTTGATCCTTCACGGGCATTGAAGTCCATGTTAGTTTTAGCAATGGCATTGCCTTAAGAGTAAGGAAAGAGCCACAGATTGGGGCATGTGAGAGGAGACCAGGAAAGTAAAGCTGGATTTTTTTACAGAGATGAAGGTGAAGCATCTGTAGGAAAATTGGTAAGTACTGAGAGAATTCCCTGTGCGAATGTTCCAATCTCATCTGCTGGAAAAGTGAAGTCTTTTAAGGATGACACATTGCTAAGTTTCATACACACTGAAGTGCTCTAAATCTTTGAAATTAATTTAGATCCTGAAAGCTGTGAGGTTTCATACAGGCAAGTTGATTTAAGCTCTGTAGGGCATTGACTGCCCATGCATTTTGGGAGAGTACAGGACATGTCCCATTTGGCCTCGCTCATCACAACCACTGTAACCAAGGAGATCTCATCAGATGCTCAGGTGAAAACCATGAAAAATGAAAGCCCAACAAAGAGCTCTATGGCTATAAGAAATGCATCACCATCATTTCCTCTCTTCAGAATGATGGTAGCCGTGTTTTCTGTGGGATATAAGTGCCAGCAGAATGTTACGTGAAGATTCATATCACATCCTCCTAACTGCATTTTTTTTGGCAATCCTAAAGATTTGGAATGGGACCCAGACTAGTTTCCATACTGTGCCAGCACTGGGCAGCCATTGCCATTGACTTCTGACATCTCTCATGTCACAGCTTGTCCAAGCTGGGCACACCCTGCATCTGTCCCCATGGGCTGGGCAGTGGGGCTGTGCTGATGGACACCCTGTCCCCTGCAGTGCCAGCTGAGTGGGGCTGGTGCACAGGGCAGTGTCCCTGGGCTGGCTGTCACATTGTCAGGGACTGCACAGCAGTGGAAGAAGGGATGTGCAGTGTGGTTTGCTGGGGCTGTGGTGTTTTGTGTGGTAACACATGCAAGGTGCTGGGTTGTGCTGCTGAGTCTTGTGGCATGGGAGGTTGTCAGGGATGATGTTGGACTGGATGTAGGGAATAAGATGGATCTTCCAGAGCGTTCCTGTGAGAGGGGTCGGGTCTGTCAGGTTCAAGGATGAAGTTGCTGAGCAGCAGCAGGGGAAGAAGGGAGCTGTGGTTGTTCCTGTCCTTTCAAGGCCTTTCATTGGGGAGCTGTGTGTAGGAGAGATGCTTAAGATCTGCCTTTGGACCTGAGCTGTGTTCATGCTGGAACTATTTCATGTTTCACCTGCTGTTGTGGGTTGACCCTGGGGAGCAGCCAGACACCCACCCAGCTGTTCCTTCTGTCTCCTGAACAGGCAGGGCAGGGGTGAAAGGATCGACATCTCGGGGACTGAGACAAAGACAGGGAGATCACTCAGTGATCATTCTCACAGACAAAACATAGTTGACATTGTGAAAAGGAATCTAATTTATTGCCTTTTGAAAGTACAGTAGGATGGTAAGAAACCAATGAAAAACTACCACCTGCTGCCTCCACCCTGTTTTAATCCCAGTCTCAACTTCAGTCCTTCATCCCCAGCTCCTCCAACTCCACTCTCACAGCAGCACAAGGGGAAAGTAGAATATGAGTTTCAGTCAGCCATTAACAAGTTATTTCCTCCATTCCTTCCTCCTCTCACTGTTCCCCTGATGCAGAGCAAATCCTGTTACCTGGATGTTTCACTGAGCCAGAGTGCACTGGGCTAAGCCCATCTCATCACCAGGTGAAAGCAGGCCAGCAGAGCAGTCCCACAGAGCAGGGAATGCTGTCCTTGCAGGCAGTGGGGCACAGAGGACACGCAGGGCTGGTGTGGGAAGGGGGCTCTGCACCCCCTGAGCTCCCCAGGGCTGCTCCTGCCTCGCTGCTTGTGCATCAGTGCCCAGCTCTGGTGAGTGCCAGGGGTCAGCATGTTCACCCAGAGCTATTGGCCCCTGCAGACACTGATACAGCCCATAACAGATCACACAGCACAGGGACACAGCAGAATGAAAGGTAAACTGAAATAGCGATCAACCTGTTGTTGCATTCATTCAATTTGATCATTGAAAATCAAAACTTTTGAGGCAGGTTTTTAGTACGACTGCAGTATGCTGTAACTTCTTTCTAGCTATTTACTGTGTTAGTCTCTAAGAAGGAGGTAGGCACTGCATAGGATAAAACAAAGGATCAAAAGATGCTCCTTGCCTGTCTTAATGTTCGTAGTGTATTTCATGGTGGTCCCAGGGCAAAAAGACGAAGAGGATCTCAGATAATGGTCTTTTCTAGGAAAGGGTTAGGGAGGAGAGATTGGCTTTCTGCCAATAGGATAGTGACAGGAGGGAAGGTTAAAAGTATTTCTTATACCTTTTGGTATTGGGTTACAACATATGCCTTTTGTCCTTTTGCACCCAGCCCCTGTACAAGGTACAGATCACTTTGCTATTGGCAAAAAGTTAACTCTAAGAGCTGTTTTAATTAAATGCAAATAATAATTTATTTACCTTATAATCGTATTAGTTGATAGGATTTGAAATATATATAGCTGAACACGTCTACATCCTCTACTGTCTGGAGAGTTGCAATGAAAATAAATTGAACTTCTTTTCTCTAAAGATATTTTGCATAAGCTCCAGCTTTTGTTACACTTTCTATCTCATGCAAACCTTGCACTTCACTCAGGAAAAAATCCTAATCAGTTTCTTTTGCATCTTGGGATTGCTGAAAATCAGAATTAGGGAATGAACATCTGGAAAAGCATGTTGCATTAGGTTAACAAAAAATATCAAGTAATTTTGGTACTCCATTGCATAAGTAAGAGTAATGATCAGACACACAAAGTTGATGCTGTACATTATGAAGAAGGAGAGAACAGATTTCATGGCTCTAATATGGGCTTCCATACTGGGGCTGTTCATGGAGTTTGTCTGCATCTTGTGTTTGTGTCTCCAGAGAGAAAAGAGAAGGAAAACAGCAGAAAAGATGACTGCCATGAATGAAGTGGTATATAAAACACCAGTGACAAAAAAAAGAGGGTAAAAATGTTCCTCTAGACTGATAGTTGCTTTCCAAAGTCTTTCTTGGCAGGTGAAATTGAGGTTTTTACAGAGAGCTTTATCAACAATGTTGGAGACGAGAATGCCAATAATCAGGGAGAAAATCACTGACCCCAACAAAAGCCATGGCACCATCCTGTCAATTTTTACTTTCAGATAGATGAAGAACCTGTTCCTGAAATTGGCAATTTTTATGCAATAAAAACCACAAAGACAGGCTGAAACAAACAAGCTGGAACAATTTGAAAAGCTATAAGCACCTTCAAGTAGTTGAAGTATAGGATGAACCAGAAGGCAGTTGGGGTAAATGTTTGAGAGAAAGCCATATATCCATGAGAAGCACAAATACCAAAACCTGCAGCATCCCAGCAGCAGCAAGATCTTCTCATTAGAGTTCAGGGTTTTCTTTCTGACCCAGCCAATGCAGAGCACACAAACGATGAAAGCATTTATCCACATGCCAGCAAATGCCTCCAGGCTGATGATGGCCACAGTTGTGGCCCCAGATGAAGTGACATTGGATTGCTGCAGAGAGTGACAAGCTTCCATGCTGGAGCTGGGGAGCAGAGCTGTGCTGGCCAAGGGGGCTGTGGCAGCAGTGCCTGAGGCAGGTCAGTGGCTGCTGCTGCTGCTGGAGTGTCAGGGATGGCAAGAGGAGCTTTATAGAGCTGCTGCTGCTGCTGCTGCTGCTGCTGCTGCTGCTGCTGCTGCTGGGGGGATTTTGGTGCCGCTGCTGCTGGGAGCAGGGCAGGTGCAGGGATGTAAATGTGCTGGGTATCCCCTTACCCGGGGCCAGTGTCACTCTTGACTATTTGCATGTTGCTTCAGGGGGGCTGTGTTGGGTGACACAAACTGTGGAGATGTTTTTTCTTCAGTGGAGAGTGTTGTGCTTGTGAGACTGAGCCCTGTTTGATCAATGTCAGGCTTCAGCACCTGGGTTCCTCTGTCCTTTCACCATCTATAACGATTATGCAGAGCCCTGGCTGTTCCTTGCAGAGAATGGTCAAGGAGACTCACTGTCCTTTTTAATTTCAGAGTCTGGGAGCTGCAAAGTTCAACCAATATGCAAGAAAATAAGTTGATTTGGTCCTTTACATGTATTGAAGTCCATGTTAGTTTTACCCATGTCATTTCATTACGAATAAGTGAACAAGCACATATTGGATCAGGTGATGTGAGACAGTGAAAGTAAAGCTGGAATTTTTATAAGGATAAGGTGAAGCATCTGGAGGAAAATTGGTAAGTACTGGGAGAAGTCCCTGTGCCAAGGTTCCAATCTCATGTGCTGGGAGAGTGAAGGCTTTTGAGGATGGCACCATCCAGAGTTTCTCACACTGCAGCATCCTTAAGCTTCCAAAATAATTTAGATCCTGAAAGCTGTGAGATATTTGACACGAGTTGAATTAAGCTCTGTAGGGCATGGACTGCCCATGCATTTTGGGTGAGTACAGGACCTGTCCCATTTGGCTTTGCTCATCACAACCACTGTAACCAAGGAGATCCCATCTGATGCTGTGGTGGAACCATGAAAAATGAAAGCCCAACAAAGAGCTCTATGGCTACAGGAAATGAAGCACCAGCATTTTCTCTATTCAGAATGATGGTAGACATGTTACCTGTGGGATGTAAGAACCAGCAGTATGTTATGTGAAGATTCATATCACATCCTCTTAATTGCATTTTTTGGCAATCCTAAAGATTTGGAATGGGACCCAGACTAGTTTCCATACT
>JAKWBO010001023.1:0-20687 GCA_034336685.1 Luscinia luscinia
TTTGCCCCCTCTAGGGTTCCCACTTTTCTCCCTCACGTTTCCCGCCCTTTTTGTCCCCTCAGGTTCCCATCCTTTCTCCCCCATGTTTCCGCTCTTTGTGCCCTCACAGTCCCTCTTTTCTCCCCCAGCTTCCCTTCTTTGCCCCCTCAGGGTTCCCTTTCTCCCCTCACGTTTTCCCGCTCCTTTTGCCCCTCACGGTTCCCACCCTTTACTGCCTCACGTTTTCCCGCCCTTTTGTCCCCTCACGGTTCCCGCCCTTTTTGTCCCCTCACATCTCCCGCCATTTTCTCCTCCATCTACTTCCAGTATAGCCCAGTACAGACGAGGATAAATCCAGTTTGGCCCAGTACGCCCACTCCAGCCCAGTATAACCCAGTTTGGCCCAGTATGCCCCACTCCAGCCCAGTATAACCCAGTTTGTCCCAGTATATCCGAATATGTCCGTGTGTATCACAGTATATCCGAGCATATCCCAATATAAACCAGTATACCTCAGTATATTCCAGAATATCCCTGTATATCCCAGTTTGGCCCAGTATAAACCAGTATATCCCAATATATCTCTGCATATGACAGTGTATTCCAGTATATCCCAGTACATTCCAGAATAACCCGGTATATCCCAATACAACCATATATATCCCAGTATGTCCCTGTATATCCCAGTATACCCCTGTATAAACCAGTATATCCTTGTATATCGTAGTACATCCCTGTATATCCCAGTATATCTCAGTATAAACCAATTTGGCCCAGTATATCCCAGTTTGGCCCGTGTAAACCAGTATATTCCTGTATATCCCAATGTACCCCAGTATATCCCATTATAAACCAGTATATCCTGTTACATCCCAGTATATCCCGTTATATCCCAACATATCTGTGTATATGGCAGGATGTCCCAATATAGCCCAGTATAAACCACGTATATCCCAATATATCCCTGTAGTATACACGAGTATATCCCAGTATATTCCCTCTATATCCCAGGTTTGGCCCAGTATAAACCAGTATATCCTTCTGTATATCGTAGTACATCCCTGTATATCCCAGTATATCTCAGTATAAATCAATTTGGCCCAGTATATCCCATTATAAACCAGTATATCCCGTTATATCCCCAGTATATCCCATTATATCCCGTTATATCCCAGTATATCCCATCTACAGCCCAGTATATCCCATTATATCCCAGTACATCCCAGTACACCTTCCCAGTGCTACCGCCCCTTCCTGCTCCCTTTGGGTTAAAACCAGCGGCTTTTCGGACGTGGCGCCGCAGCCGTAATGGGAGCGCGAGCTCGCGCCGCCCCGCGTGGGCTCGGCCGGCGCTGATTGGTCAGAGACGCCCAAAGGGGCGGGGGCCAAGGCTGTGAGGGGGCCGCAGGACGGGACGAGGTATAAGGGGGCGAATTTTGGGAGTTCCGAGGGGATTTTGGGGTTTTGAGGGTCCTGAGGGGTTTGGGGGTCTGAGGAGGATTTGGGGGTCCTATGTGGGGTTTGGAGGGGTTTGAGTGGGATTTTGGGGAGTTCCGAGGGGGACTGGGGGTCTCGAAGGATCCTGGAGGAGTTTTGGGGAGGTCTGAGGAGAATTTTGGGGGATCTGTGAAGGGTTGGGGGGTCTGAGGAGAATTTTGGGGATTTTTGGGTGGTCCTGAGGGAAATTTTGGTATTGAGGGTCCTGAAGGGTCCTAAGGGAGTTTTGGGTGATCTGAGGAGAATTTTAGGAGATTTTGAGGGGATCCGTGAGGGATTTGGGGTGTCTGAGGATAATTTGGGGGATTTTTGGGGATCCATGAGGAATTTGGGGAGGTCTGAGGAGAATTTTGAGGGATTTTGGGAGGAATCCGTGAAGGGTTTCAGGGGATCGAGGAGAATTTTGGGAATTTTGGGGGTCCTGAGGAGATTTTGGTGTTGAGGGTCCTGAGAGGTCCTGAGGATTTGGGGATCTGAGGAGAATTTTGGGGATTTTTGGGGGTCCTGAGGAGATTTTGGTGTTGAGGGTCCTGAGGAGTTTGGGGGATCTGAGGAGAATTTTGGGGGATTTTTGGGTGGTCCTGAGGAAATTTTGGTATTGAGGGTCCTGAAGGGTCCTAAGGAGTTTTGGGGATCTGAGGAGAATTTTAGGGATTTTGAGGGGATCCGTGAGGTATTTGGGGGTGTCTGAGGATAATTTGGGGGATTTTGGGGGATCCATGAGGAATTTGGGGTGTCTGAGGAGAATTTTGGGGCGATTTTTGGGGATCCATGAGGAATTTGGGGAGTCTGAGGAGAATTTTGGGGATTTTTGAGGGATCCGTGAGGGATTTGAGGGGGATCTGAGGAGAATTTTGGGGATTTTGGGGGAATCCGTGAGGATTTGGGGTGTCTGAGGCGAATTTTGGGGGATTTTGGGGGAGTCCTGAGGGAGATCTTGGTGTTGATGGTCTTGAGGAATGTGGGGGTCTGACGACAGTTTTGAGGGAATTTTGTTGGGGATCCATAGAAAGATTTAGGGGTCTGAGGAGAATTTTGTGGGATTTTTGGGGGAGTCCTGACGGTGATTTTGGTGTTGAGGGTCCTGGAAGGGTCCTGAGGGATTTGGGGGATCTGAGGAGAATTTTGGGGGATTTTTGGGGGTCCTGAGGGAGATTTTTGGTGTTGAGGTGTCCTGAGGATTGGGGGGATCTGAGGAGAATTTGGGGGATTTTGAGGGTCCATGAGGAATTTAGGGGTCTGAGGAGAATTTTGTGGGATTTTGGGGGTCCTGACGGTGATTTTGGTGTTAGAGGGTCTAGAAGGGTCCTGAGGGATTTGGGGGATCTGAGGGAGAATTTTGGGGATTTTAGGGGGTCCTGAGGAGATTTTGGTGTTGAGGGTCCTGAGGGATTTGGGGATCTGAGAGGAGAATTTGAGGGGATTTTTGAGGGTCCATGAGGAATTTGGGGAGTCTGAGGAGAATTTTGCTGGGATTTTTAGGGGTCCTGAGGAGATATTTGGTAGTGAGGGTCCTGAAGTGTCCTAAAGGGATTTGGGGGGATCTGAGGAGAATTTTGGGGCGATTTTGGGGATCCATGAGGAATTTAGGGGATCTGAGGAGAATTTTGGGGGATTTTTGGGGATCCATGAGGATTTGGGGAGTCTGAGGAGAATTTTGGGGATTTTGGGGGTCCTGGGTGAGATTTGGGGGTCCTGAGGGAATTTGGGGAGCCCTTGAGGGTCTCAAAGGGGTCCTGGGGTTTAGGGAAGATCTGAGGAAGATTTGGGGGAATTTTGGGGACATTTTTGGTCTTTTGGGGCTGATTTTGCTCCATTTTTTGGATATTTTAAGATTGTTTTGCTGCTGCTTCAGGTTTTTGGGGAGATTTTGGGTTCATTTCTCTCAAATTTGGGACATTTTGGGTTCAATTCTTTCCATTCTGGGCTCATTTCCCTCCATTTTGGGACATTTTGGGCTCATTTCTCTCAAATTTGGGACATTTTGTGTTCATTTCTCTCCATTTTGGTCTTATTTCTCTCAAATTTGAGGCATTTTGGGCTCTTTTCTCTCCATTTTGGTCTCATTTCTCTCTGATTTGGGACATTTTGGGCTCATTTCTCTCAGATTTGGGACATTTTTTCATTTCTCTCCATTCCAGCCTCATTTCTCTCCATTTTGGGCTCATTTCTCTCAGATTTGGGACATTTTGGGCTCATTTCTCTCAGTTTTGGGACATTTTGGGTTCATTTCTCTCTGATGTGGGACATTTTGGGTTCATTTCTCTCCATTCCAGCCTCATTTCTCTCCATTTTGGGCGCATTTATCTCAGATTTGGGACATTTTGAGCTCATTTCCCTCCATTTTGGGACATTTTGGGTTCATTTCTCTCAGATTTGGGACATTTGGGGTTCATTTCTCTCCATTCAGTCTCATTTTCTCTCCATTTTGGTCTCATTTCTCTCTGATTTGGGACATTTTGGGCTCATTTCTCTCTGATTTGGGACATTTTGGGTTCAATTCTCTCCCTTTTGGGGACATTTTTTCTTCATTTCTCTCCATTCAGCCTCATTTCTCTCCATTTTGGGCTCATTTCTCTCAGATTTGGGACATTTTGGGCTCATTTCTCTCTCAGTTTTAGGACATTTTGGGTTCATTTCTCCTCAGATTTGGGACATTTTGGGTTCATTTCTCTCCATTCCAGCCTCATTTCTCTCCATTTTGGGCTCATTTCTCTCAGATTTGGGACATTTTTGGTTCATTTCTCTCTGATTAGGGAGATTTTTTCTTCATTTCTCTCCATTCCAGCCTCATTTCTCTCCATTTTGGGCTCATTTCTCTCAGATTTGGGACATTTTTGGTTCATTTCTTTCAAATTTGGGACATTTCAGGCTCTTTTCTCTCAGATTTGGGACATTTCGGGCTCATTTCTCTCTGATTTGGGACATTTCAGGCTCATTTCTCTCAGATTTGGGACATTTTGGGCTCATTTCTCTCAGATTTGGGACATTTTGGGATCATTTCTCTCCCTTTTGGGACACTTTTGTGCTCATTTCTCTCCATTCTCCCCCCGATTTTTGCCCCTTTTCCCGTTTTTCTCCCCAGATGCTGCCGGCCTGGCTGTGGTCTCTGGGCTCCTGCTGCCTCTGGCCCTTGGGGATCCCTGCAGCACTCCGCAGCCCCATTTTGGGGGTGCCCAGCCTCCAGAATCACCAGCACGACGCCGAGGGGCTGTTCTGGGACCACGCCGCCCTCTGGGGGCGTAGGAGGACGCGGGAGCAGCAGGAGCTGCCCCGGAGGAGTCCCGCAGGAGGCTGGGGTGAGATTCCCAAAATGCCCAAAATTTCCCAGAATTCTTGGAAAAATTCAAAAAATCCCTGGAAAAATCCCAGAAAAAATTCAGGAAATTCCCAGAAAAATTGATGAAAATTCACAGAAAAATTGCCAAAAATTCCCCAAAATCCCCAGAGTCCTGCAGGAGGCTGGGGTGAGAGTTCCAAAAAAAAAATTGCCAAAACTTCCCAGAATTCCTGGAAAATTTAAAAAAATTCCTGGAAAAATCCCAGAAAAATTCAGGAAATTCCAGAAAAATTGGTGAAAATTCACAGAAAAAATCCTGGAAATTCCCAGAAAAATTCCCCAAAAAATCCCAGGAGTCCTGCAGGAGGCTTGGGTGAGATTCCCCCAAAAACAACTCCCAAAACTTCCCAGAATTCTTGGAAAAATTCAAAAAAATTCCCTGGAAAAATCCCAGAAAAAATCCTGAAAATTCACAGAAAAAATCCCAGAAATTCCCGGAAAAATTGGTGAAAATTCACAGAAAAATTCCTGAAAAATTAAGGGAAATTCCTGGAAAAATTCCAAAAATTCCCAAAAATTTCAAGAAAAATTCGCAGAAATCACAAAAAATTCCTGGAAAAATTTCTGAAAATTCTCAGAGAAAATTCGTGGAAAAATTCCTGAAAATTCACAGAAAAATTCCAAAAAATCCCAGGAGTCCTGCAGGAGGCTGGGGTGAGAGTTCAAAAAAATTCCCAAAATTTCCCAGAATTCTTGGAAAATTTAAAAAATTCCCTGGAAAAGTCCCAGAAAATTCACAGGAAAAAATCCCAGAAAAATTCCTAAAAACTGCAGAAAAATTCCCAAAAATCCCCAAAATTCCTGGAAAAATTCTCAGAAATTCTGGAAAAATTCACAAAAAAACCACAAAATTCCCAGAAAAATTTCTGAAAATTCCCAGAAAATTCCCAACAACTCACAGAAAACTTTCTGAAAATGCCTGGAAAAATTCCTGAAATTCACAGAAAATTTCCAAAAATCCCAAAAATACCTGAAAAATTCTCAAGTTTCTTGAAAATTCACAAAAATTTCCTGAAAATTCCTGGAAAAATTTCTGAAAATTCCTGGAAAAATTTCTGAAAATTCTGGAAAAATTCCTAAAAATTCCTGGAAAAATCCCTGAAAATTCACAGAAAAATTCCCAAAAAAATCCTCTTGAAATTCCTGGAAAATCCTCAGAAGTTCCTGGAAAATTGAAGGAATTTTGGGTGAAATTTTCACGATTTTAGATTTTTGGAATTTTCACCAATTCTCTTTCAATTTTGGGTGGAATTTTGGGAATTCTAGCTCCCAAATTATCAATAAATTCCTGGAAAAATTCCTTAAAAATCCTCGAAAATTCCTGAAAATTGCCAGAAAAATTCCCAAAAAATCCCCAAAATTCCTGGAATAATTCCTGAAAATTCACAGAAAAATTCCCAAAAATTCCTGGAAAAATTCCTGAAAATTTCTGGGAAAAATCCCCAAAAATTCCAAAAAAAATCCCAAAAAATTCCATCTCCCAAATTCTCAATTTTCCCCATCCCAGGCTCCTGCTGGGACTGATGGAGTCGAATTGATCCAGAATGGGAATTTTGGGTGAAATTTGCACGATTTTGGATTTTTTTTTGGAATTTTCACCAATTCTCTTTCAATTTTGGGTGGAATTTTGGGAATTCCAGCTCCCAAATTATCAATAAATTCCTGGAAAAATTCCTTAAAATCCCCGAAAAATTCCTGAAAATTGCCAGATAAATTCCCAAAAAATCCCAAAATTCTGGAAGAATTCCTGAAAATTCACAGAAAAATTCCCAAAAATCCCCAAAATTCTGAAAAATTCTGAAAATTCCTGGGAAAAATCCCCAAAAATTAAAAAAAAATCCCAAAAATTCCATCTCCCAAATTCCCAATTTTTCCCATCCCAGGCTCCTGCTGGGGCTGATGGACTCGAATTGATCCAATGTGGGAATTTTGGGTGAAATTTTCACAATTTTGGATTTTTTTGGAATTTTCACCAATTGTCTTTCAATTTTGGTTGGAATTTTAAATTCCATCTCCCAAATTCCCAATTTTCCCCCATCCCAGGCTCCTGCTGTGGCTGATGGACTCGAATTGATCCAATGTGGAAATTTTGGGTGAAATTTTCACAATTTTGGATTTTTAGAATTTTCACCAATTCTCTTTCAATTTTGGGTGGAATTTCGGAATTCCAGCTCCCAAATTATCAATAAATTCCTGGAAAATTCCTTAAAATCCCCGTAAAATTCCTGAAAATTGCCAGAAAATTGCCAAAAATCCCCTAAAATTCCTGGAAGAATTCCTGAAAATTCACAGAAAAATTCCCAAAAATTCCTGGAAAAATTCCTGAAAATTCCTGGGGAAAAATCCCAAAAATTCAAAAGAAAATCCCAAAAATTCCATCTCCCAAATTCCCAGTTTTCCCCATCCCAGGCTCCTGCTGGGGCTGATAGACTCGAATTGATCCAATGTGGAAATTTTGGGTGAAATTTTCACGATTTTGGATTTTTTGAATTTTCACCAATTCTCTTTCAATTTTGGGTGGAATTTTGGGAATTCCACCTCCCAAATTCCCAATTTTCCCCATCCCAGGCTCCTGCTGGGACTGATGGACTCGAATTGATCCAGGATGGGAATTTTGGGTGAAATTTTCACGATTTTGGATTTTATTGGAATTTTCACCAATTCTCTTTCAATTTTGGGTGGAATTTTGAGAATTCCAGCCCCCAAATTATCAATGAATTCCCTGGAAAATTCCTTAAAAATCCCCGAAAAATTCCTGAAAATTGCCAGAAGAATTCCCAAAAATCCCAAAATTCCTGAAAGAATTCCTGAAAATTCACAGAAAAATTCCCAAAAATTCCTGGAAAAATTCCTGAAAATTCCTGGGAAAAATCCCCAAAAATTAAAAAAAAATTTCCATCTCCCAAATTCTCAATTTTCCCCATCCCAGGCTCCTGCTGGGGCTGATGGACTCGAATTGATCCAGAATGGGAATTTTGGGTGAAATTTTCACAATTTTGGATTTTTTTGAATTTTTACCAATTCTCTTTCAATTTTGGGTGGAATTTTGGGAATTCCAGTTCCCAAATTCCCAATTTTCCCCCATCCCAGGTTCCTGCTGTGGCTGATAGACTCGAATTGATCCAGGATGGGAATTTTGGGTGAAATTTTCACGATTTTGCATCTTTTTGGAATTTTCACCAATTCTCTTTCAATTTTGGGTGGAATTTTGGGAATTCCAGCTCCCAAATTATCAATAAATTCCTGGAAAAATTCCTTAAAAATCTCAGAAAAATTCCTGAAAATTGCCAGAAAAATCCCCAAAAAATCCCCAAAAATTCCTGGAAAAATTCTTGGAAAAATTCTCAGAAATTCCTGGAAATTCCTGGAAAAATTCCTGAAAATTCCTGGGAAAAAATCCCGAAAAATTAAAAAAAAGAAATCCCAAAAAATTCCATCTCCCAAATTCCCAATTTTCTTCATCCCAGGCTCCTGCTGGGACTGATGGACTCGAATTGATCCAGGATGGGAATTTTGGGTGAAATTTTCACGATTTTGGATTTTTTGGAATTTTCACCAATTCTCTTTCAATTTTGGGTGGAATTTTGGGAATTCCATCTCCCAAATTCCCAATTTTCCCCCATCCCAGGCTCCTGCTGGGGCTGATGGACTCGAATTGATCCAGGATGGGAATTTTGGGTGAAATTTTCACGATTTTGCATCTTTTGGAATTTTCACTAATTGTCTTTCAATTTTGGGTGAATTTTGGAATTCCAGCTCCCAAATTATCAATAAATTCCTGGAAAAATTCCTTAAAATCTCAGAAAAATTCCTGAAAATTGCCAGAAAAATTCCCAAAAATCCTCAAAATTCCTGGAAAAATTCCTGAAAATTCCTGAAAATTCCTGGAAAAATTCCTGAAAATTCCTGGGGAAAAATCCCCAAAATTCAAAAAAATCCCAAAAATTCCATCTCCCAAATTCCCAATTTTCCCCATCCCAGGCTCCTGCTGGGGCTGATGGACTCGAATTGATCCAATGTGGAAATTTTGGGTGAAATTCTCGTGATTTTGGATTTTTTGGGATTTTCACCAATTCTCTTTCAATTTTGGGTGGAATTTTGGGAATTCCAGCTCCCAAATTCCCAATTTTCCCCATCCCAGGCTCCTGCTGGGGCTGATGGACTCGAATTGATCCAGGATGGGAATTTTGGGTGAAATTTTCACCATTTTGGATTTTTTTGGAATTTTCACTAATTGTCTTTCAATTTTGGTTGGAATTTTGGGAATTCCAGCTCCCAAATTCCCAATTTTCCCCATCCCAGGCTGCTGGTGAGGCTGATGGACTCGGATGCCTCGGGGAGTCTCCAGGAGGAGCTCTGGCCTGGATCCTGCGGCGCCACCGGGGCGCGA
Organism: Luscinia luscinia; assembly: GCA_034336685.1. Classification (NCBI taxonomy): domain Eukaryota; kingdom Metazoa; phylum Chordata; class Aves; order Passeriformes; family Muscicapidae; genus Luscinia; species Luscinia luscinia. The sequence continues at coordinate 9,207 of JAKWBO010001023.1, forward strand.
CAGGAGGAGCTGAGGAACGAGCGGAGCCGCCTGGATCGCGACGGCGACGGCGTCGTGACATGGCAGGAGTACAAGGACATCAGCTTTGGGGACAATGGTGAGACTCCTGGGGAGCTGGGGGATGCTTGGGAATTTTTTGGAATTTTTGGGATTTTTTTGGAATTTTAGGATTTTTTTGTGAATTTTTGGGAATTTTTTGGATTTTTGGTGATTTTGGAATTATTTTGGGATTTTTGGTGATTTTTGTGACTTGTTGGGGATTTTTGGGGATTTTTGGGAATTTTTGGTGATTTTTTGGGAATTTTTTGTGACTTTTGAAAATTTTGGGAATTTTTGGTAATTTTTTGGGATTTTTGTGAATTTTTTCGGAAATTTTGGGATTTTGGGGAATTTTTGGGATTTTTTGGTGATTTTGAGAATTTTGGGGATATTTTCCACGTTTTTGGTGATTTTTGGTGAATTTTTAGAGGAATTTATGAGAATTTTTGGAGATTTTTTCACATTTTTTGAGAATTTTTCAAGGATTTTTAGGGGTTTTTTTGTGAATTTTTAGAGATTTCTTAAGGGTTTTTGAGGAATTTTGTGAGGATTTTCTCGGAATTTTTTGAGAATTCTTGGGAATTTTTGTGGGATTTTTTGAGAATTTTTGGGAATTTTTGTGGGATTTTTTGAGGATTTTTTTCTGGAATTTTAGGGATTTTTGGGATTTTTTGGGATTTTTTGGGGGTTTTTTGGGATTTTTTGCTGATTTTCTGAAATTTTTTGGGGATTTTTTGCTGATTTTTTGGTGATTTTTTGGAATTTTTTGGTGATGTTTTGGGAATTTTTTGGGACTTTTTCATGATTTTTTGGAAATTTTTGGAGATTTTTTGGGGATTTTTTGGATTTCTTGATGATTTTTTTGGAAATTTTTGGGATTTTTTTTGTGATTTTTTGGAATTTTTTGGGGGTTTTTTGGAATTTTTTGGTGATTTTTTGGGAATTTTATTGGATTTTGATTTTTTTTTTTTTTGAATTTTTGGTATTTTTTGGTGATTTTTGGGAATTTTGTAGGATTTTTGAGGATTTTTTCTGGAATTTTAGGGATTTTTGGGATTTTTGGGATTTTTTGGGGTTTTGGGATTTTGCTGATTTTCTGAAATTTTTGGGGATTTTGCTGATTTTTTGGTGATTTTTGGAATTTTTTGGTGATGTTTTGGGAATTTTTTGGGACTTTTTCATGATTTTTGGAAATTTTTGGAGATTTTTTGGGGATTTTTTTTGATTTCTTGATGATTTTTTGGAAATTTTTGGGATTTTTTTGTGATTTTTGAATTTTTGGGGGTTTTTGGAATTTTTTGGTGATTTTTTGGGAATTTTTGGATTTTTTGATTTTTTTTTTTGGAATTTTGAGTATTTTTTTGGTGATTTTTTGGGAATTTTGGGATTTTTGGGGATTTTGGGATTCGATTTTTCAATGATTTTTCACTCTTTAGGATTTTCTACGATTTTTTCCCCATTTTTAAAGAATTTTTAGGGGATTTTAGGATTTTTTGCAATTTTTTGTGATTTTTTTAAAGGGTTTTCTAGGATTTTTGGGGATTTTTGAATTTTTAGGGATTTTAAAAGGTATTTTTGGGGATTTTTTGAGGATTTTTGAGAATTTTGGGGATTTTTGGGATTTTTTGGGATTTTTTTTTTTTCAATTATTAGGGTATTTTTTGTAGAATTTTAATGATATTTTTAGAATTTTGGGGGGATTTTTTTTTTTGGGGGGATTTTTTTTTTAATTTTTAGGGATTTTTTTGTGGAATTTTACGGATACTTTCAGAATTTTGAGGGATTTTTTTGGATTTTGGGGGGATTTTTTTTTTTTTTTTTTTTAGGTCTTTTTAGGGATTTTGGAGAACATTTGGGATTTTTTCGGGGAATTTTAAAGGGATTTTTCTAAGAATTGTCCAGGGATTTTGTTGTGATTTTTGAGTTTTTTGGTGGGTTTTTTTAATTTTGGAAATTTTGCAGATTTTTGGGGCTTTTTCTGCAATTTAAAAAAAATTTTTGGAGCATTTTTTGGAATTTTTAAAGCAAATTTTTTGGACTTTCTGGGAATTTTAGGGGATTCTTGTGGAATTCTGGAGCTTTTTGTCAATTTTTTTTAACACTTTCAGGTTTTTTCCAAATTCTTGCAGTTTTAAAAGGAATTTTTTGGAGTTTTTTGATATTTTATTCGGGATTTTTATGATATTTTTTGTGATTTTTGGGGGGTTTTTCAACTTTTTTGGGGAAATTTTGGGAATTTTTTGGGAGAATTTCTCAAATTTTTGGAGGATTGTTTTGAGGAGCTTTTATGGATTTTTGACAAGAATTTTCTTGGATTTTTTGGAGAATTTTTGGGGAATTTTGGGCGTTTTTTGGAGATTTTTTACAAACTTTTTTATATTTTTGAGAAGATTTTTTCAGGACATTTGTGAACCTTTAGGAATTTTTTAGAGATTTTTGGGGGGATTTTAAAAGTTTTTTTTAATGAGGGAAATTTTTCTGCATTTTTTTTTACATTTTTGGGGTTTTTGGGAGATTCTTTTGCAAATTTTTGGGTGTGGATTTTTTTTATTTTTGGGCATTTTTCCAGAATTTTTTTAGGTTCGTTTAACAATTTTTAGAGAACTTTTAGGAATTTTTGGGGATTTTTTAAGTTTTTTAAAGGAATCTTGGACTTTTTTAGGCATTGAATTTTTTTGAAGTTTTGGTGGATTTATTTTTCAATTTCTTGAGCTATTTTGACGATTTTTTTTCCAAACTTCTTGCTAATTTTGGGGGATTTTTTGGGGAATTTTTTTTTAATTTGTGGAGGAATTTTTTTATGATTTTTGAGAGATCTTAAACTATTATTTTTTTATTTTTTCCCTAATCCCAGAGGATTTCCAGGGCTCTCCAGACCCCGATTCCCACCGGCAGCTCCTGCTCCGCTCCAGGCGCCGCTTCCAGGCCGCGGACGAGGACGGGGACGGGCGGCTCGGGGAGCCCGAGCTCGACGCCTTCCTGCACCCTGAGGACTTCCCCCAGCTGCAGGAGCTCGTGGTGCAGGTGAGAATTCCCAAAATTCCCAAAATTCCCAAAAAAATCCCGGTTGAAATCGCGAAAACGTCGCCGAAAACGGTGAAAAAACGGAATTTTTAGAGGATTTTTTGTGGGTTTTTTTGGAATTTTTGGGAGAATTTTTAGGAATTTTTGGGGAATTTTTGGGAGAAATTTTAGGGATTCTTAGGGAATTTTTTGGGAATTTTTGGGAAAATTTCTAGGGACTTTTAGGGAATTTTTGGGAATTTTTGGAGGGATTTTTAGGGATTTTTGGGAATTTTTGGGAGAATTTTTAGGATTTTTAGGAACTTTGAGGATTTTTTTGGAGATTTTTGGGGATTTTTTTTGGTTTTTGGGGACTAATCAAGCTCCAGGAGCTCGTGGTGCAGGTGAGAATTCCCAAAATTCCAAAACTTCCTGAAAATTCCCAAAATTCCATAAATATCCCGGTTGAAATCGCGAACGGCGTCAACGGTGAAAAACGGAATTTTTAGAGAGGATTTTTGTGGGTTTTTGGGATTTTTAGGGAGAATTTTTAGGCATTTTTGGGGAATTTTTAGGAATTTTTAGAGGATTTTTAGGAATTTTTTGGGATTTTTAGGGAACTTTTTGGGGAAATTTTGGGAGAATTTTTAGGGATTTTGGGAATTTTTGGGAGATTTTTTGGGGATTTTTGTGGAAATTCTTGGGAATTTTTTGGGGATTTTGGGAATATTTTAGAGAATTTTTTGGGAATTTTTGGGAGAATTTTTAGGAATTTTTTGGGAATTTTGGGAGAATTTTTTGGGGATTTCTTGGGAATTTTTGGGCATTTTGGGAGAATTTTTGGGAGAATTTTTGAGGATTTTTAGGAATTTTGAGCATTTTTGGAGATTTTTGGGGATTTTTTTTTGGTTTTTTGGGACTAATCGAAGCTGCAGGATCTCGTGGTGCAGGTGGAGAATTCCCAAAATTCTCAAAATTCTGAAAATTCCCAAAAAAATCCGTTGAGAATCACAGAAACGGCGCCGAAAACGGTGAAAAAACGGAATTTTAGAGGATTTTTGTGGGAGTTTTTGGAGTTTTTTGGGAATTTTGTAGATTTTTAGGAAATTTTGGGAATTTTTTTTTTAGTTTTTGGGAGAAATTTATAGGATTTTAGGGAACTTTTTGGGAATTTTTAGAATTTTGGGATTGTTAGAGGTTTCTTAAGGTTTTAAGTGAACTTTTGGGAGTTTTACGAGATTTTTAGGGATTTTTAGGAATTTTTGGGATTTTTGGGAATATTTTAGGAATTTTAGGAATTTTAGGAATTTTGGGGATTTTTAGGAATTTTGGGAATTTTGGGAAAATTTTTAGGGATTTTAGGGAATTTTTGGGAGTTTTGGGAGAATTTTTAGGGATTTTTAGGAATTTTGGGAGAATTTTTAAGGATTTTTAGGAATTTTTGGAATTTTGGGAAAATTTCTAGGGATTTTAAGAGATTTTTGGGAAAATTTCTAGGGATTTTTAGGAATTTTTGAGAATTTTGGAGGGATTTTAGGGATTTTGGGAATTTTGGGAGAATTTTAGAGATTTTTAGGAATTTTGAGGATTTTGGAGATTTTTGGGGATTTTATTTTTGGTTTTTGGGACTAATCAGGCTCAGGAGCTCATGGTGCAGGTGAGAATTCCCAAAATCCCCAAAAATTCTGAAAATTCCCAAAATTCCCAAAAATCCGGCGAAATCAGCAAGCTGGCGCCAGCGGTGAAAACGAATTTTTAGAGGATTTTTGTGGTTTTTGGAGTTTTTGGCAATTTTTGGCTGAATTTTTAGGGATTTTTAGGGAATTTTTTGGAATTTTTGGGAGAAATTTTAGGGATTTTTAGGGAATTTTTGGGAATTTTTGGGAGGATTTTAGGGATTTTGGGAATTTTGGGAGAATTTTTAGGAATTTTTGGGAATTTTTGGGGATTTTTGGGGATTTTAGGAAATTTCTTGGGAATTTTGGGAGAATTTTAGGAATTTTTGGGAATTTTTGGGATTTTGGGGGATTTTAGGGAATTTTTGGGAATTTTGGGAGAATTTTTAGGGAATTTTGGGAGTTTTTGGGAGGATTTTAGGAATTTTAGGGAATTTTTGGGAGAATTTTCAGGAATTTTGAGGGAATTTTTCAGGAATTTTTGGGAGGATTTTTAGGGAATTTTGGGAGAATTTTGGGGATTTTTAGAAATTTTTGGGAATTTTTGGGAGAATTTTTGGGAGAATTTTTAGAGATTTTTAGGAATTTTGAGGATTTTTGGAGATTTTTGGGTTTTTTTTTTTGGTTTTTGGGACTAATCAAAGCTCCAGGAGCTCGTGGTAGCAGTGAGAATTCCCAAAATTCCCAAATTCCAAAAATTCCCAAAAAATCCAGTTGAAATAAGCGGCAGCGCCAAACGGAGAAAAACCGAATTTTTAGAGGATTTTTGTGGGTTTTAGGATTTTTGGGAGAATTTTTGGGAGAATTTTTAAGGATTTTTCTGTGAATTTTGGGGATTTTAGGAATTTTTGCAGCTTTTGGGAATTTTGGGAGAATTTTTCGGAAATTTTTGGGAATTGTTAGAGGTTTTTAAGGTTTAAGGTAATTTTTGAGAATTTTTGGGAGAATTTTTAGGGATTTTTGGAATTTTTTAATTTTTGGGAGAATTTTTAAGAATTTTTGGGAATTTTTGGAATTTTTGGAAGAATTTTGGGGTTTTTGGGAATTTTGGGAGAATTTTTGGGAGAATTTTAGGGAATTTTGGGAGAATTTTAGGGATTTTAGGGAATTTTGGGAGAATTTTTAGGATTTTTGGAATTTTGGGAATTTTTGGGATTTTAGGAATTTTGCAGCTTTGGGAATTTTGGGAGAATTTTGGAAACTTTTGGGAATTGTTAGAGGTTTTTTAAGGTTTTAAGGAATTTTTTGGGAATTTTGGGAGAATTTTTAGGGAGTTTTGGGAATTTTGGGAGAATTATTAGGAATTTTTAAGTAATTTTTGAGAATTTTTGGGAGAATTTTTTGGATTTTGGGATTTTTTGGATTTGTGGGATAAATTTTAAGGATTTTTGAGAATTTTGGGAGAATTTTTAGGGATTTTTAGGAATTTTTGAGAATTTTTGGGATTTTTAGGGAATTTTGCAGCTTTTGAGGAATTTTTGGGAGAATTTTAGGAAATTTTGGGAATTGTTAGAGGTTTTTAAGGTTTTAAGGGAATTTTGGGAATTTTTGGGAGAATTTTAGGGAATTTTGGGAAGTTTTGGGAGAATTTTTAAGGAATTTTTAAGTAATTTTTGAAATTTTGGGAGAATTTTTGGGATTTTTGTGAGAATTTTTTGGGATTTTTTGGGATTTTTTTGGGATTTGTGGGATAAATTTTAAGGATTTTTTGAGAATTTTTGGGAGAATTTTTAGGGATTTTTAGGTAACTTTTTGGGGATTTTTGGGAGAAATTTTAAGGATTTTTTGAGAATTTTTGGGAGAATTTTTGGGACAAACATTTGGAGAATTTTTAAGGTTTTTGGAACTTTTGAGATTTTTGGGAGAATTCTTAGGGTATAAATTTTTTAATTTTTCCAGCACGTTTTGGTTTTTTTTTTTTGGGGGTATTTTGCAAGAATTTTTTGGGAATTTTGGGAAGGAATTTTTTAGGAATTCCCAAATTTTGCTTTTTTAGGAAACCATGGAGGACCTGGATCGGGATGGGGATGGATTCATCCAGGTGGACGAGTACATTGGTGAGGAATTCTGGGAATTCTGGGAATTTTGGAATTTTTTCAGAATTTTTGGGAATTTTTGGGGAATTTTGAGAGCTCTGGAACCATTTTTGGGGATTTTTTTAATTTTTAGGGATTTTTTGGGATTTTTGGGGAATTTTTGGGAATTTTGGGAATTTCTGGGAATTTTTGGAATTTTTTAGAATTTTGGGAAATTTGGGGGAAATTTTGGGGAATTTTGAGAGCCCTGGAACCATTATTGGGGAATATTTTGAATTTTGAGGTGATTTTTTTGGATTTCCTGGGGATTTTTAGGGAATTATAGGAATTTCTGGGAATTTTGGGAATTTTTAAAAATTTTTCGAATTTTGGGAAATTTTGGGGAATTTTGAGAGCCCTGGAACCATTTTTGGGACTTTTTTTCATTTTGGGGATTTTGGGGAATTTTTGGGAATTTTTTGGAATTTTTGGAAATTTTTTGAAACTTTGGGAATTTTTGGGGAATTTTTGGAATTCTTTCAGAATTTTTGGGAATTTTTGGGGGAATTTTGAGAGCTCTGGATCCATTTTTGGGAATTTTTTGAATTTTCAGAGGATTTTGGGGATTTTCTGGGGAGTTTTGGGGAATTTTTTCGGAATTTTGGGAATTTATGGAATTTTGGAAATGCTTTTGGAATTTATTCAGAATTTTTGGGAAATTTTGGGGGACTTTTGAGAGCTCTGGAACCATTTTTTAGGATTTTTTTAATTTTTGGGGGATTTTTGGGGATTTTTGGGGAATTTTTGGGAATTTTTGGGGAATATTGGGAATTTCTGGGAATTTTGGGAATTTTTTGAACTTTTCAGAATTTTTGGGAAATTTTTGGGGGAATTTTGAGAGCTCTGGAACCATTTTTGGGGAATATTTTGAATTTTGAGGGGATTTTTTGGGATTTTCTGGGGATTTTTGGGGAATTTTTGGGAATTTTTTGGGAATTTTTGGGAATTTCTGGGAATTTTGGGAATTTTTGGAATTTTTCAGAATCTTTGGGAATTTTTGGGGAATTTTGAGAGGCCTGGAACCATTATTGGGGAATATTTTGAATTTTGAGGGATTTTTTGGATTTTCTGGGGATTTTTAGGAATCTTGAGAATTTTTGGGAATTTTTGGAATTTTTCAGAATTTTGGGCAATTTTTGGGGACTTTTGAGAGCTCTGGAACCATTTTTAGGATTTTTTTAATTTTTGGGAGATTTTTGGGAATTTTTGGGGAATTTTGGGAATTTTTTGGAATTTTTGGGAATTTCTGGAATTTTGGGAATTTTTGGAATTTTTTCAGAATTTTGTGAAATTTTTGGGGAATTTTGAGAGCTCTGGATCCATTTTACGAATTTTTTAATTTTGAGGGATTTTTGGGATTTTGGGGAATATTTGGGAATTTTTTTGTGAATTTTTGGGAATTTTAAGGAATTTTTGGGATTTTTGGAGTTTTTGGAAATTTTGGGGAATTTTTGGGATTTTTTTTAATTTTGGGGAAATTTTTGGGAATTTTTTGGGATTTTTTGGGAATTCCTGTGGAACGTTTGGGGAACTTTTGGGAATTTTTGGGAACCTTGGGTCAATTTTTTGGGAATTTTGGAATCCTGAATCCATTTTTGGGAATTTTGGGAATTTTGGGGATCCTGGATCCATTTTTGGGAATTTTGGGGGAATTTTTGCATCGTTCTCATGGAATTTTAGCGATTTTCGCACCATTTTTTTCCATTTTTCTGGGGTTTTTGGGGATTTTTGGGTTTTTGTTAAGTTTTGGAGCAGGGATTTTTTGGGATTAACCCCTGATTTTCCTCTCCCAGCTGATTTATTCCAGGGCTCCCCAGGCTCCCAGAACCCCGAAATCCTTCGGGAACGGAACAATTCCTGCGGCAGCGGGACCAGGACGGAGTTGGGGATTTGGGGAATTTTGGGAATTTTGTGAATTTTGGGGAATTTTTGTGAAATTTTGAGAATTTTTGTGAATTTTGAGAATTTTAAGGAATTTTTGGATTTTTGGAATTTTTGGGAATTTTGGAGGAATTTTGGGGAATTTTTAATTTTAGTGGGATTTTTGGGAATTTTTGGGGATTTTTGGGAATTCCTGTGGAACGTTTGGGAACTTTTGGGAATTTTGGGAACCTTAGGTCAATTTTTTGGGAATTTTTGGAATCCTGAATCCATTTTTTGGGAATTTTTGGGAATTTTGGGGATCCTGGATCCATTTTTTGGGAATTTTGGGGGAATTTTTGTGTCATTCTCATGGAATTTTGGGCGATTTTCGCTCAATTTTTTTTACTTTTTGGGGTTTTTGGGGGTTCTCAGGATTCCTGGGGTTTTTTGGAACGGGGATTTTTTGGTTTAACCCTGATTTTCCTCTCCCAGCTGATTTATTCCAGGGCTCCCCAGGCTCCCAGAACCCCCGAAATCCTTCGGGAACGGAACAATTCCTGCGGCAGCGGGACCAGGACGGCGACAGGCGCCTGGGACCCGGCCGAGGTCCAGCTGTGGCTCCGCCCCCAGCCCCGACTGGCCAGGGGTGGAGGCCGATCACCTGATCCACCACGCTGACCTGGACAAGGTGGGGATTCCCAAAATTCCCAAAAATCCCAAAGTCCCAAAAATTCCTAAAAAATCCTGGCGGAAATCGCAAAACGGCGCCAAAAGCGGTGAAAAATGGAATTTTTGGGGATTTTTTGGATTTTATTTTGGGATTTTGGGATTTCTGCACAGGTACTGAAGATAAGAATTCCATGAATTCCCAAAATTCCAGAAAAATCTCGAAATTCCAAAACTCTCAAAAAAATTCCAAAAATTCGGGTCAAAATCGCAAAAATGGCGCCAAAACGGTGAAAAATGAGAAATTTTGGGGATTTTTTTGGGTTTTTACACTGACCTGGACAAGGTGAGAATTCCCAAAAATTCTCAACATTCCATAAAACCCCAGAATTCCAGAAAAATTTCAGAATTCCCAGAAATTCCTAAAAAATCCCACGGAAATCGGGAAAATGGTGCTGAAAACGGTGAAAAAATGAGATTTTTTGGGATTTTGGGGGTTTTGGAATTTCTGCACAGGTACTGAAGATAAGAATTCCAAGAATTCCCAAAATTCCAGAAAAATCCCAAAATCCCAAAATTCCCAAAAAATCCCGCGGAAATCGCTAAACGGCATCGAAAACGGTAAAAATGAAATTTTTGGGGATTTTTGGGATTTTTTGGGGATTTTGGGATTTCTGCACAGGTATTGAAGGTGAGAATTCCAAGAATTCCCAAAATTCCAGAAAAATCTCGAAATTCCCAAAACTCTCAAAAAAAAATTCCCAAAAAATTCGGGTCAAAATCACGAAAATGGCGCTAAAGCGGTGAAAAATGAGAAATTTTGGGGATTTTTTTTTTGGGTCTTTACACTGACCTGGATAAGGTGAGAATTCTCAAAAATTCTCAAAATTCCATAAAACCCAGAATTCCAGAAAAATTTCAGAATTCCCAAAAATTCCTAAAAAATCCCGGCGAAATCGCGCAAACGGCGCTAAAACGGTGAAAAATGAGATTTTTTTTGATTTTTAGTGGATTTTGGGATTTCTGAACAGATACTGAAGATGAGAATTCAAGAATTCCCAAAATTCCAGAAAAATCTCAGAATTCCCAAAAATTCTCCCAAAATTCCCAAAATATTTGCAAAAATTCCCGTCAAATGTCGTGAAAGCGGCGCGAAAGCGGTGAAAAATTGAATTTTTGGGATTTTGGGATTTTTGGGGGATTTTGGGATTTCTGCACACATATTGAAGATGAGAATTCCAAGAATTCCCAAAATTCCTAAAATCCCAAAATTCCCAAAAATTCTCAAAATTCCGTCAAAATCACGAAACGGCGCTAAAATGGTGAAAAAAATTGAATTTTTGGGATTTTTCAGGATTTTTTGATTTTTCGGGATTTTTTTGGATTTTTGGGATTTCTGCACTGGTGGTCACGGTGAGAAATTCCAAAATTCCTGAAATTTCCCCAAATTCTCCCAAATTTTAGGATGGGGACCTGAGCCAAGAGATTTTAGGGCAATTTTGGGGCGATTTTGGGATCATTTTAGGGTGATTTTGGGTCATTTTTTGGGGCAATTTTGGGTCATTTTGGGGTGATTTTGGGTCATTCTTGGGACAATTCTTGTAGAATTTTGGGGGAATTTTGCGGAGATTTTAGGGCAATTTTAGGTTTGTTTTGTTTTAGTCAATTTTGGGGTGATTTAGGTCCATTTTAGTCAATTTTGTAGGATTTTGGGAAATTTTGGAGGTTTTGTGTCAATTTTGGGAAATTTTGGGAAATTTTGGGAGGTTTTGTGTCAATTTTGGAAGATTTTGGTGCCTTTAGAAATTTATTTTAAATTTTGGGCAGATTTTGGATCATTTGACCCAATTTTGGGGTGATTTGGGTCCATTTTTGGAGTATTTTAGGTCGATTTTGGGAAATTTTGGGAGGTTTTGGGTCAATTTTGGCTAATTTTGGAAAATTTTGAGGGATTGGGTCAATTTTGGAAATTTTGGGAGGTTTGTGTCAATTTTGGGAAATTTTGGGGGATTTCTGTCAATTTTGGGAAATTTTGGGAGGTTTTAAGTGTCAATTTTGGGAAATTTTGGGGATTTGTGTCAATTTTGGGTCAATTTTGGGAGATTTTGGGAGGTTTGTGTCAATTTTGGGAATTTTGGGGATTTATGCCAATTTTGGGT
>JAKWBO010001024.1:0-20640 GCA_034336685.1 Luscinia luscinia
TGCACGCCACCCACGGGTGGGCCGGCCGTGGCGGCACACCCAGTGGCACACGCAAACGGTTCTGCACGCCCACCCACGGGTGGGCCGGGCCGTGCGCGGCACACCCAGTGGCACACGCAAACAGTTCTGCACGCTCACTCCACGGGTGGGCCGGGCGTGCCGGGCACACCCAGTGGCACACGCAAACAGTTCTGCACGCCACCCACGGGTGGGCCGGCCGTGGCGGCACACCCAGAGGCAACACGCAGGTCCTTCTGCACGCCCACTCACGGGTGGGTCGGGCCGTGGCGGCACACCCAGAGGCAACCGCAAACCCTTCTGCACGCCCACCCACGGGTGGGCCGGTCGTGGCGGCACACCCAGTGGCAACACGCAAACAGTTCTGCACGCCTCACCCACGGGTGGGCCGGCCGTGGCGGCACACCCAGTGGCACACGCAACAGTTCTGCACGCCCACTCCACGGGTGGGCCGGCCGTAGCGGCACACCCCTTGGCACACGCAAACAGTTCTGCACGCTCACCCACGTGGTGGGTCGGCCGGGCGGCACACCCAGAGGCAACACACAGGCCCTTCTGCACGCCCCACCCACGGGTGGACCGGCCGTGGCGGCACACCCAGAGGCTACCGCAGGTCCTTCCAAGACGCCACTCCACGGGTGGGCCGGCCGTGGCGGCACACCCAGTGGCACACGCAAACAGTTCTGCACGCCCACTCCACGGGTGGGCCGGCCGTGGCAGCACACCCAGAGGCAACCCCAGGCCTTTCTGCACGCCTTTCACTCCACGAATGGGCCGGCCGTGGCGGCACACCCAGTGGCACATGCAAACAGTTCTGCACGCCCACCCACGGGTGGGACGGCCGTGGCGGCACACCCAGAGGCACACGCAAACAGTTCTGCACTCCTCACCCACGTGGTAGGGCCGGCCGTGGGCGTGCACACCCAGAGGCACACACAGGCTCTTCTGCACGCCCACCCACGGGTGGGCCGGCCGTGGCGGCACACCCAGAGGCAACCGCAAACCCTTCTGCACGCCACTCCACGGGTGCGCCGGCCGTGGGCGTGCACACCCAGTGGCACACGCAAACCCTTCTGCACCCCCACCAACGGTAGGCCTGCCGTGGCGGCACACCCAGTGGCACACGCAAACAGTTCTGCACGCCCACCCACGGGTGGGCCGGCCGTGGCGGCACACCCAGTGGCACACGCAAACAGTTCTGCACGCCTTACCCACGTGTGGGCCGGCCGTGGCAGCACACCCAGAGGCAAACCCAGGCCTTTCTGCACGCCCACCCACGAATGGGCCGGCCGTGGCGGCACACCCAGTGGCACACGCAAACAGTTCTGCACGCCCACCCACGGATGGGCCGGCCGTGGCGGCATACCCAGAGGCACACGCAAACAGTTCTGCACGCCCACCCACGGGTGCGCCGGCCGTGGCGGCACAACCAGTGGCACACGCAAACTGTTCTGCACGCCCACTCCATGGGTGGGCCTGCCGTGGCGGCACACCCAGAGGCAAACGCAGGCACTTCTGCACGCCCACCCACGGGTGGGCCGGCCGTGGCGGCACACCCAGAGGCAACCGCAGGCTCTTCTGCACGCCCCACTCCACGGGTGGGCCGGCCGTAGCGGCACACCCAGAGGCACACGCAAACAGTTCTGCACGCCCACCCATGGGTGGCCGGCCGTGGCGGCACACCCAGAGGCAACTGCCGGCCCTTCTGCATGCCCACCCACGGGTAAGCCGGCCGTGGCGGCACACCCGAGGCAACTTCCGCTCTTCTGCACGCCCCACTCCATGGTGGGCCGGCCGTGGCGTGCACACACAGAGGCAAACGCAGGCTCTTCTGCACGCCTTCACCCATCGGGTGGGCCGGCCGTGGCCGCACACCCAGAGGCAACCGCAAACAGTTCTGCACGCCCACCCACGGGTGGGCCGGCCGAGGCTGCACACCCAGTGGCACACGCAAACAGTTCTGCACGCCCACCCACGGGTGGGTCGGCCGCGGCCGCACACCCAGAGGCAACCGCAGAACCCTTCTGCACGCCCACCCTCGGGTAGGCCGGCCGTGGCGGCACACCCAGTGGCACACGTAAACAGTTCTGCATGCCCACCCACGTGGTGGGTCGTTGTGGCTGCACACCCAGTGGCACACGCAAACAGTTCTGCACGCCAGCCACGGGTGAGCCGGCTGTGGCGGCACACCCAGTGGACCACGCATACAGTTCTGCACGCCTACCACACGGGTGGGCCGGCCGTGGCGGCACATCCACTGGCACACGCAAACAGTTCTGCACGCCCACCCACGGGTGGGCCGGCCGTGGCGGCACACCCAGTGGCACACGCGAGGCTCCTTCTGCACGCTCACTCCACGGGTGGGCCGGCCGTGGCGGCACACCCAGAGGCACACGCAAACAGTTCTGCACGGCCACCGACGGGTAGGCCGGCCGTGGCGGCACACCCAGAGGCACACGCAGGCACTTCTGCACGCCTCACCCACGGTGGGTCGGCCGTGGCGGGCACACCCAGAGGCAACCGCAAACCCTTCTGCACGCCTACCCACGTGGTGGGCCGGCCGTGGCGGCACACCCAGTGGCACACGCAAACAGTTCTGCACGCCCAACCATGGGTGGGCCTGCCGTGGCGGCACACCCAGAGGCAAACGCAGGCACTTCTGCACGCGACACCCACGGGTGGGTCGGCCGTGGGCGTGCACACCCAGAGGCAACCGCAGGCTCTTCTGCACGCCCCACCCACGGGTGGGCCTGTCGAGCGGCACACCCAGAGGCACACGCAAACAGTTCTGCACGCTCACCCATGGGTGGCCGGCTGTGGCGGCACACCCAGAGGCAACTGCCGGCCCTTCTGCACACCCACCCACGGGTAAGCCGGCCGTGGCGGCACACCCGGAGGCAACTGCCGGCCCTTCTGCATGCCCACCCACGGGTGGGCCGGCCGTGGCGGCACACCCAGAGGCAACCGCAGGACCTTCTGCACGCCTACCCACGGGTGGGCCGGCCGTGGCGGCACACCCATTGGCACACGCAAACAGTTCTGCACGCACACCCACGAGTGAACCGGCCGTGGGCGGCACACCCAGAGGCACACGCGAACAGTTCTTGCACGCCTACCCATCGGGTGGGCCGGGCCGTGACGGGGCACACTGAGAGGCAACCCCAGGCCCTTCTGCACGCCTCACCACACGGGTGAGCCGGCCGTGGCTGCACACCCAGTGGCACACGCAAACGGTTCTGCACGCCTACCCTCGGGTGGGCCGGCCGTGGCGGCACACCCAGTGGCACACGTAAACAGTTCTGCACGCCCACCCACGGGTGGGCCGGCTGTGCCGGGCACACCCAGTGGCACACGCGAACAAGTTCTGCACGCCCACCCACGGGTGGGCCGGCCGTGGCGGCACACCCATTGGCACACGCAAACAGTTCTGCACGCCTCACCCATCGGTGGGCCGGGCCGTGGCGGGCACACCCAGAGGCAACCGCAGGTCCTTCTGCACACCCACTCACGGGTGGGTCGGCCGTGGGCGGCACACCCAGAGGCAACCGCAAACCCTTCTGCACGCCCACCCACGGGTGGGCCGGCCGTGGCGGCACACCCAGTGGCACACGCAAACAGTTCTGCACGCCCACTCCACGGGTGGGCCGGCCGTAGCGGCACACCCCTTGGCACACGCAGAACAGTTCTGCACGCCCACCCACGGGTGGGCCGGCCGTGGCGGCACACCCAGAGGCAACTACAGGCTCTTCTGCACGCCCACCCACGGGTGGACCGGCCGTGGCGGCACACCCAGAGGCTACCGCAGGTCCTTCTGCACGCCCACCCACGGGTGGGCCGGCCGTGGCGGCACACCCAGTGGCACACGCAAACAGTTCTGCACGGCGACTCCACGGGTGGGCCGGCCGTGGCGGCACACCCAGAGGCAACCGCAGGCTCTTCTGCACGCCCCACCCACAGGTGGGTCGGCCGGGCGGCACACCCAGAGGCAACCGCAGGCACTTCTGCACGCCCCACCCACGGGCGGCCGGTCGCGGGCGGCACACCCAGAGGCAACTGCCGGCCCTTCTGCACGCCCACCCACGGGTGGGCCGGCCGTGGCGGCACACCCAGTGGCACACGCAAACACTTCTGCACGCCCACTCCACGGGTGGGTCGGCCGTGGGCGGGCACACCCAGTGGCACATGCAAACAGTTCTGCACGCCCACCCACGGGTGGGCCGGCCGTGGCGGCACACCCAGAGGGAAACGCAGGCACTTCTGCACGCCCACCCACGGGTGGGCCGGCCGTGGCGGCACACCCAGTGGCACACGCAAACACTTCTGCACGCCCCACCCACGGGTGGGCCGGCCGTGGCTGCACACCCAGTGGCACATGCAAACACTTCTTCACCCCCAGCCACGGGTGGGCCGGCCGTGGCGGCACACTCAGTGGCACACGCAAAGAGTTCTGCATGCCAGCCACGGGTGAGCCGGCTGTGGCGGCACACCCAGTGGATCACGATACAGTTCTGCACGCCCCACCCACGGGTGGGCCGGCCGTGGCGGCACATCCAGTGGCACACGCAAACCCTTCTTCACGCCTTCACCCACGGGTGGACCGGCCGTGGCGGCACACCCAGTGGCACACGCAAACACTTCTGCACGCCCACCCACGGGTGGGCCGGTCGTGGCGGCCCACCCCCGAGGCTACCGCAGGTCCTTCTGCACGCTCACCCACGGGTGGGCCGGCCGTGGCGGCACACCCAGTGGCACACGCAAACAGTTCTGCACGGCCACCCACGTGGTGGGTCGGCCGGCGGGCACACCCAGAGGCAACCGCAGGCTCTTCTGCACGCCCCACCCACAGGTGGGTCGGCCGTGAGGCACACCCAGAGGCAACCGCAGGCACTTCTGCACGCCAACCCACGGGTGGGCCGGCCGTGGCGGCACACACAGAGGCAAACGCAGGTCCTTCTGCACGCCCCACTCCCCGGGTGGGCGGGCCGTGGCGGCACACCCAGAGGCACACGCAAACAGTTCTGCACGCCTACCCACGGGTGGGCCGGCCGTGGCTGCAAACCCAGAGGCAACCGACGGCTCTTCTGCACGCCCACCCACGGGTGGGCCGGCCGTGGCGGCACACCCAGAGGCAACCGCAGGCACTTCTGCACGCCCACCCACGGGTGGGCCGGCCGTGGCGGCACACCCAGAGGCATCCGCAAACACTTCTGCACGCCCCACCCACGGGTAGGCCGGCCGTGGCGGCACACCCAGTGGCACATGCAAACAGTTCTGCACGCCCACTCCACGGGTGGGCCGGCCGTGGCGGCACACCCAGAGGCAAACGCAGGCACTTCTGCACGCCCACCCACGGGTGGGCCGGCCGTGGCGGCACATCCAGTGGCACACGCAAACAGTTCTGCACGCCCACCCACGGGTGGGCCGGCCGTGGCGGCACACCCAGAGGCAACCGCAGGTCCTTCTGCACACTCCACTCACGGGTGGGTCGGCCGTGGGCGGCACACCCAGAGGCAACCGCAAACCCTTCTGCACGCCCACCCACGGGTGGGCCGGCCGTGGCGGCTCACCCAGTGACACACGCAAACAGTTCTGCACGCCCACCCACGGGTGGGCCGGCCGTGGCGGCACACCCAGAGGCAACCGCAAACAGTTCTGCACGCCCACCCACGGGTGGGCCGGCCGTGGCGGCACATCCAGTGGCACACGCAAACAGTTCTGCACGCCCACCCACGGGTGGGCCGGCCGTGGCGGCACACCCAGTGGCACACGCAAACACTTCTGCACGCCCACCCACGGGTGGGCCGGCCGTGGCGGCCCACCCAGAGGCTACCGCAGGTCCTTCTGCACGCCCACCCACGGGTGGGCCGGCCGTGGCGGCACACCCAGTGGCACACGCAAACAGTTCTGCACGCCCACCCATCGTGTGGGTCGGCCGTGGGCGGCACACCCAGAGGCAACCGCAGGCTCTTCTGCACGCCCCACCCACAGGTGGGCCGGCCGTGGCGGCACACCCAGAGGCAACCGCAGGCACTTCTGCACGCCAACCCACGGGTGGGCCGGCCGTGGCGGCACACACAGAGGCAAACGCAGGCTCTTCTGCACGCCTTACCCATCGGGTGGGCGGCCGTGGCGGCACACCCAGAGGCACACGCAAACAGTTCTGCACGCCTACCCACGGGTGGGCCGGCCGTGGCTGCATACCCAGAGGCAACCGACGGCTTCTTTCTGCACCCCCCACCCACGGGTGGGCCGGCCGTGGCGGCACATCCAGTGGCACACGCAAACAGTTCTGCACGCCCAACAACGGGTGGGCCGGCCGTGGCGGCACACTTAGTGGCACACGCAAAGAGTTCTGCACGCCAGCCACGGGTGAGCCGGCGGTAGCGGCACACCCAGTGGATCACGCGATACAGTTCTTGCACGGCCACCCACGGGTGTGCCGGCCGTGGCTGCACACCCAGTGGCACACGCAAACAGTTCTGCACGCCCACCCACGGGTGGGCCGGTTGTGGCGGCACACCCAGTGGCACACGCAAACAGTTCTGCACGCCCACCCACGGGTGGGCCGGCCGTGGCGGCACACCCAGAGGCAACCGCAAACCCTTCTGCACGCCCCACCGACGGGTGGGCCGGCCGTGGCGGCACACCCAGTGGCACACGCAAACAGTTCTGCACGCCCACCCACGGGTGGGCCGGCCGTGGCGGCACACCCAGAGGCAACCGCAGGCCCTTCTGCATGCCCACTCACGGGTGGGCCGGCCGTGGCGGCACACCCAGAGGCAACCGCAAACCCTTCTGCACGCCCACCCACGGGTGGGCCGGCCGTGGCGGCACACCCAGTGGCACACGAACAGTTCTTGCACGCCCACCCACGGGTGGGCCGGCCGTAGCGGCACACCCCTTGGCACACGCAAACAGTTCTGCACGCCCACCCACGGGTGGGCCGGCCGTGGCGGCACACCCAGAGGCAACCGCAGGCCCTTCTGCACGCCCACCCACGGGTGGGCCGGCCGTGGCGGCACACCCAGAGGCTACCGCAGGTCCTTCTGCACGCCCACCCACGGGTGGGCCGGCCGTGGCGGCACACCCAGTGGCACACGCAAACAGTTCTGCACGGCCACCCACGGGTGGGCCGGGCCGTGGCGGCACACCCAGAGGCAACCGCGAGGCCCTTCTGCACGCCCCACCCACAGGTGGGCCGGCCGTGGCGGCACACCCAGAGGCAACCGCAGGCACTTCTGCACGCCCTCACCCACGGGCGGCCGGCCGTGGCGGCACAGCCAGAGGCAACTGCCGGCCCTTCTGCACGCCCACCCACGGGTGGGCCGGCCGTGGCGGCACACCCAGTGGCACATGCAAACAGTTCTGCACGCCCACCCACGGGTGGGCCGGCCGTGGCGGCACACCCAGAGGGAAACGCAGGCACTTCTGCACGCCCACCCACGGGTGGGCCGGCCGTGGCGGCACACCCAGTGGCACACGCAAACAGTTCTGCACGCCCACCCACGGGTGGGCCGGCCGTGGCTGCACACCCATTGGCAAATGCAAACAGTTCTGCACGCCCAGCCACGGGTGGGCCGGCCGTGGCGGCACATCCAGTGGCACACGCAAACAGTTCTGCACGCCCACCCACGGGTGGGCCGGTTGTGGCGGCACACCCAGTGGCACACGCAAAGAGTTCTGCACGCCCACCCACGGGTGGGCCGGCCGTGGCGGCACAGCAAGAGGCAACCCCAGGCCCTTCTGCACGCCCACCCACGGGTGGGCCGGCCGTGGCGGCACACCCAGAGGCAACCGCAGAACTTTTCTGCACGCCCACCCACGGGTTGGCCGGCCGTGGCGGCACACTCAGTGGCACACGCAAAGAGTTCTGCACGCCAGCCACGGGTGAGCCGGCTGTGGCGGCACACCCAGTGGATCACGCAAACAGTTCTGCACGCCCACCCACGGGTGGGCCGGCCGTGGCGGCACACCCAGAGGCAACCGCGAAACAGTTCTGCACGCCCACCCACGGGTGGGCCGGCCGTGGCGGCACATCCAGTGGCACACGCAAACAGTTCTGCACGCCCACCCACGGGTGGGCCGGCCGTGGCGGCACACCCAGTGGCACACGCAAACACTTCTGCACGCCCACCCACGGGTGGGCCGGTCGTGGCGGCCCACCCAGAGGCTACCGCAGGTCCTTCTGCACGCCCACCCACGGGTGGGCCGGCCGTGGCGGCACACCCAGTGGCACACGCAAACAGTTCTGCACGCCCACCCACGGGTGGGCCGGCCGTGGCGGCACACCCAGAGGCAACCGCAGGCCCTTCTGCACGCCCACCCACAGGTGGGCCGGCCGTGGCGGCACACCCAGAGGCAACCGCAGGCACTTCTGCACGCCAACCCACGGGTGGGCCGGCCGTGGCGGCACACACAGAGGCAAACGCAGGCCCTTCTGCACGCCCACCCACGGGTGGGCGGGCCGTGGCGGCACACCCAGAGGCACACGCAAACAGTTCTGCACGCCTACCCACGGGTGGGCCGGCCGTGGCTGCAAACCCAGAGGCAACCGACGGCTCTTCTGCACGCCCACCCACGGGTGGGCCGGCCGTGGCGGCACACCCAGAGGCAACCGCAGGCACTTCTGCACGCCCACCCACGGGTGGGCCGGCCGTGGCGGCACACCCAGAGGCATCCGCAAACACTTCTGCACGCCCACCCACGGGTAGGCCGGCCGTGGCGGCACACCCAGTGGCACATGCAAACAGTTCTGCACGCCCACCCACGGGTGGGCCGGCCGTGGCGGCACACCCAGAGGCAAACGCAGGCACTTCTGCACCCCCACCCACGGGTGGGCCGGCCGTGGCGGCACATCCAGTGGCACACGCAAACAGTTCTGCACGCCCAACAACGGGTGGGCCGGCCGTGGCGGCACACTTAGTGGCACACGCAAAGAGTTCTGCACGCCAGCCACGGGTGAGCCGGGCGGTAGCTGCACACCCAGTGGATCACGCATACAGTTCTGCACGCCCACCCACGGGTGTGCCGGCCGTGGCTGCACACCCAGTGGCACACGCAAACAGTTCTTGCATCGCCTCACCCACGGGTGGGCCGGTTGTGGCGGCACACCCAGTGGCACACGCAAACAGTTCTGCACGCCCACCCACGGGTGGGTCGGCCGTGGGCGGCACACCCAGAGGCAACTCGCGAAACCCTTCTGCACGCCCACCGACGGGTGGGCCGGCCGTGGCGGCACACCCAGTGGCACACGCAAACAGTTCTGCACGCCCACCCACGGGTGGGCCGGCCGTGGCGGCACACCCAGAGGCAACCGCAGGCCCTTCTGCATGCCCACTCACGGGTGGGCCGGCCGTGGCGGCACACCCAGAGGCAACCGCAAACCCTTCTGCACGCTTCACCCACGGGTGGGCCGGCCGTGGCGGCACACCCAGTGGCACACGCAAACAGTTCTGCACGCCCACCCACGGGTGGGCCGGCCGTGAGCGCACACCCCTTGGCACACGCAAACAGTTCTGCACGCCCACCCACGGGTGGGCCGGCCGTGGCGGCACACCCAGAGGCAACCGCAGGCTCTTCTGCACGCCCCACCCACGGGTGGGCCGGCCGTGGCGGCACACCCAGAGGCTACCGCAGGTCCTTCTGCACGCTCACCCACGGGTGGGCCGGCCGTGGCGGCACACCCAGTGGCACACGCAAACAGTTCTGCACGGCCACCCACGGGTGGGTCGGCCGTGGGCGGCACACCCAGAGGCAACCGCAGGCCCTTCTGCACGCCCACCCACAGGTGGGCCGGCCGTGGCGGCACACCCAGAGGCAACCGCAGGCACTTCTGCACGCCCCACCCACGGGCGGGCCGGCCGTGGCGGCACAGCCAGAGGCAACTGCCGCCTTTCTGCACGCCTCACCCACGGGTGGGCCGGCCGTGGCGGCACACCCAGTGGCACATGCAAACAGTTCTGCACGCCCACCCACGGGTGGGCCGGCCGTGGCGGCACACCCAGAGGGAAACGCAGGCACTTCTGCACGCCCACCCACGGGTGGGCCGGCCGTGGCGGCACACCCAGTGGCACACGCAAACAGTTCTGCACGCCCACCCACGGGTGGGCCGGCCGTGGCTGCACACCCAGTGGCAAACGCAAACAGTTCTGCACGCCCAGCCACGGGTGGGCCGGCCGTGGCGGCACACCCAGTGGCACACGCAAACAGTTCTGCACGCCCACCCACGGGTGGGCCGGCCGTGGCGGCACACCCAGTGGCACACGCATAGCAGTTTCTGCACGCCCACCCACGGGTGGGCCGGCCGTGGCGGCACAGCAAGAGGCAACCGCAGGCCCTTCTGCACGCCCACCCACGGGTGGGCCGGCCGTGGCGGCACACCCAGAGGCAACCGCAAACTTTTCTGCACGCCCACCCACGGGTTGGCCGGCCGTGGGCGGCACACCCAGTGGCACACGCAAAGAGTTCTGCACGCCAGCCACGGGTGAGCCGGCTGTGGCGGCACACCCAGTGGATCACGCATACAGTTCTGCACGCCCACCCACGGGTGGGCCGGCCGTGGCGGCACATCCAGTGGCACACGCAAACAGTTCTGCATCGCCACCCATGGGTGGGCCGGCCGTGGCGGCACACCCAGTGGCACACGCAAACAGTTCTGCATGCCCACCCACAGGTGGGCCGGCCGTGGCGGCACACCCAAAGGCAACCGCAGGCACTTCTGCACGCCCACCCACGGGTGGGCCGGCCGTGGCGGCACAGCAAGAGGCAACCGCAGGCCCTTCTGCACGCCCCACCCACGGGTGGGCCGGCCGTGGCGGCACACCCAGAGGCAACCGCAAACTTTTTCTGCACGCCCACCCACGGGTGGGCCGGCCGTGGCGGCACACTCAGTGGCACACGCAAAGAGTTCTGCACGCCAGCCACGGGTGAGCCGGCTGTGGCGGCACACCCAGTGGATCACGCATACAGTTCTGCACGCCCACCCACGGGTGGGCCGGCCGTGGCGGCACATCCAGTGGCACACGCAAACAGTTCTGCACGCCCACCCATCGGGTGGGTCGGCCGTGGGCGGCACACCCAGTGGATCACGCAAACACTTCTGTACGCCCACCCACGGGTGGGCCGGCCGTGGCGGCACACCCAGTGGCACATGCAAACAGTTCTGCACGCCCACCCACGGGTGGGCTGGTCGTGGCGGCACACCCAGAGGCAAACGCAGGCTCTTCTGCACGGCCACCCACGGGTGGGCCGGCCGTAGCGGCACACCCAGGGGCAAGTGCACTACTCTTCTGCACGCCCACTCCACGGGTGGGCCGGCCGTGGCGGCACACCCAGAGGCACACGCAAACAGTTGTGCACGCCCACCCACGGGTGGGCCGGCCGTGGCGGCACACCTAGTGGCACACGCGAACAGTTTGCACGCCCACCCACAGGTGGGCCGGCCGTGGCGGCACACCCAGTGGATCACGCATACAGTTCTGCACGCCCACCCACGGGTGGGCCGGCCGTGGCGGCACATCCAGTGGCACACGCAGACAGTTCTGCACGCCCACCCACGGGTGGGCCGGCCGTGGCGGCACACCCAGTGGCACACGCAAACAGTTCTGCACGCCCACCCACAGGTGGGCCGGCTGTGGCGGCACACCCAGTGGATCACGCATACAGTTCTGCACGCCAACCCACGGGTGGGCCGGGCCGTGGCGGCACACCCAGAGGCACACGCAAACAGTTCTGCACGCCCACCCACGGGTGGGCCGGCCGTGGCGGCACACCCAGAGGCACACGCAAACAGTTCTGCACGCCCACCCACGGGTGGGCCGGCCGTGGCGGCACACCCAGAGGCACACGCAAACAGTTCTGCACGCCCACCCACGGGTGGGCCGGCCGTGGCGGCACACCCAGAGGCAACACGCAAACCCTTCTGCACGCCCACCCACGGGTGGGGCCGGCCGTGGCGGCACACCCAGAGGGCAACCGCGAACAGTTCTGCACGCCCACCCACGGGTGGGCCGGCCGTGGGCGGCACAGCCAGAGGCAACTGCACGCTCTTCTGCACGCCCACCCACGGGTGGGCCGGCCGTGGCGGCACACCCAGTGGCACATGCAAACAGTTCTGCACGCCCACCCACGGGTGGGCCGGCCGTGGCGGCACACCCAGAGGGAAACGTAGGCACTTCTGCACGCCCACCCACGGGTGGGCCGGCCGTGGCGGCACACCCAGTGGCACACGCAAATAGTTTGCACGCCTTCACCCACGGGTGGGCCGGCCGTGGCTGCACACCCATTGGCACACGCAAACAGTTCTGCACGCCCACCCACGGGTGGGCCGGCCGTGGCGGCACACCCAGAGGCAAACTGCGAGGCCCTTCTGAACGCCTACCCACGGGTGGGCCGGCCGTGGCGGCACACCCAGAGGCAACCGTAGAACTCTTCTGCACGCCCACCCTACGGGTAGGCCGGCCGTGGCGGCACACCCAGTGGCACACGCAAACAGTTCTGCACGCCCACCCACGGGTGGGCCGGCTGTGGCGGCACACCCAGTGGCACACGCAAACAGTTCTGCACGCCCACCCACGGGTGGGCCGGCCGTGGCGGCACACCCAGAGGCAACCGCAGGCCCTTCTGCACGCCTTCACTCCACGGGTGGGCCGGCCGTGGCGGCACACCCAGAGGCACACGCAAACAGTTCTGCACGCCCACCCACGGGTGGGCCGGGCCGTGGCTGCACACCCAGTGGCACGCGCGAACAGTTCTGCACGCCCACCCACGGGTGGGCCGGCCGTGGCGGCACACCCAGAGGCAACCGCAGGCTCTTCTGAACGCCTTCACCCACGGGTGGGCCGGCCGTGGCGGCACACCCAGAGGCAACCGCAGGCCCTTCTGCACGCCCCACCCACGGGTGGGCCGGCCGTGGCGGCACACCCAGGGGCAACTGCAACGCCTTCTGCACGCCCACCCACGGGTGGGCCGGCCGTGGCGGCACACCCAGTGGCACACGCAAACAGTTCTGCACGCCCACCCACAGGTAGGCCGGCCGTGGCGGCACACCCAGTGGATCACGCATACAGTTCTGCACGCCCACCCACGGGTGGGCCGGCCGTGGCGGCACATCCAGTGGCACACGCAAACAGTTCTGCACGCCCACCCACGGGTGGGCCGGCCGTGGCGGCACACCCAGTGGCACACGCAAACAGTTCTGCACGCCTACCCACAGGTGGGTCGGCCGTGGCGGCACACCCAGTGGATCACGCGATACAGTTCTGCACGCCCACCCACGGGTGGGCCGGCCGTGGCGGCACACCCAGAGGCACACGCAAACAGTTCTGCACGCCCACCCACGGGTGGGCCGGCCGTGGCGGCACACCCAGTGGCACACGCAAACAGTTCTGCACGCCCACCCACGGGTGGGCCGGCCGTGGCGGCACACCCAGAGGCACACGCAGGCCCTTCTGCACGCCCACCCACGGGTGGGTCGGCCGGGGCGGCACACCCAGAGGCAACCGCAGAACAGTTCTGCACGCCCACCCACGGGTGGGCTCGGCCGTGGCGGCACACCCAGAGGCAACCGCAGGCCTTTCTGCACGCCTCACCCACGGGTGGGCCGGCCGTGGCGGCACACCCAGAGGCAACCGCGAACCCTTCTGCACGCCCACTCCACGGGTGGGCCGGCCGTAGCGGCACACCCAGTGGCACACGCGAACAGTTCTGCACGCCCACCCACGGGTGGGCCGGCCGTGGCGGCACACCCAGAGGCAACACGCAGGCCCTTTTGCACGCCCACCCACGGGTGGGCCGGCCGTGGCGGCACACCCAGAGGCAACACGCAGAACAGTTCTGCACGCCCACCCACGGGTGGGCCGGCCGTGGCTGCACACCCAGTGGCAACACGCAAACAGTTCTGCACGCCCACCCACGGGTGGGTCGGCCGTGGGCGGCACACCCAGAGGCAACCGCAGGCTCTTCTGAACGCCCACCCACGGGTGGGCCGGCCGTGGGCGTGCACACCCAGAGGCAACCGCAGAACTCTTCTGCACGCCCACCCACGGGTGGGCCGGCCGTGGCGGCACACCCAGAGGCAACCGCAAGGCTCTTCTGCACGCCCACCCACGGGTGGGCCGGCCGTGGCGGCACACCCAGTGGGCACACGCAAACAGTTCTGCACGCCCACCCACGGGTGGGCCGGCCGTGGCGGCACACCCAGAGGCAACCGCAAACAGTTCTGCACGCCTACCCACGTGGTGGGCCGGCCGTGGCGGGACACCCAGAGGCAACCACAAACCCATCCGCACGCCCACCCACGGGGGCCAGCCGTGGCGGCACACCCAGAGCCAACCGCAAACCCTTCTGCACGCCCACCCACTGGTGGGCCTGCCGTGGCGGCACACCCAGTGGCACACGCAAACAGTCCTGCACGCCCACCCACGGGTGGGCCGGCCGTGGCGGCACACCCAGATGTAACTGCCGGCCCTTCTGCACGCCTTCACCCATCGGTGGGCCGGCCGTGGCGGCACACCCGGAGGCAACTCTAGGCCCTTCTGCACGCCCACCCACGGGTGGGCCGGCCGTGGCGGCACACCCAGAGGCACACGCAGGCCCTTCTGCACGCCTTCACCCACGGGTGGGCCGTCCGTGGCGGCACACCCAGAGGCACACGCAAACAGTTCTGCACGCCTACCCACGGGTGGGCCGGCCGTGGCGGCACACCCAGAAGCAACCGCAGGCCCTTCTGTACGCCTTTACCCACGTAGTGGGCCAGCCGTGGCTGCACACCCAGAGGCAACCGCAGGCCCTTCTGCACGCCCACCCACGGGTGGGTCGGCCGTGGCGGCACACCCAGAGGGAACCGCAACAGTTCTTTCACTCCTCACCCGACAGGTGGGCCGGCCGTGGCGGCACACCCAGTGGATCACGATACAGCCTCTGCACGCCCACCCACGGGTGGGCCGGCCGTGGCGGCTCACCCAGAGGCAACCCGCAGGCCCTTCTGCACGCCTTCACCCACGGGTGGGCCGGCCGTAGCGGCACACCCAAAGGCACACCGCAAACAGTTCTGCACGCCCACTCCACGGGTGGGCCGGCCGTGGCGGCACACCCAGTGGGGCACGCAAACAGTTCTGCACGCCCACCCACGGGTGGTCCGGCCGTGGCGGCACAACCAGAGGCAACCCCAGGCCTATCTGCACGCCCACCCACGGGTGGGCCGGCCGTGGAGGCACACCCAGAGGCAAACGCAGGCCCTTCTGCACGCCCACCCACGGGTGGGCCGGCCGTGGCGGCACACCCAGGGGCACACGCAGGCCCTTCTGCACGCCCACCCACGCTGGGTGGGCCGGCCGTGGCCGCACACCCAGACGCAACCACAAACCCTTCCGCACGCCTACCCACGGGTGGGTCGGCCTTGGCGGCACACCCGGAGGCAACCGCAAACCCTTCTGCACAGCCACCCACGGGTGGGCCGGCCGTGGCGGCACACCAAGAGAACACGCGAACAGTTCTGCACGCCCACTCCACGGGTGGGCCGGCCGTGGCGGCACACCCAGAGGCAATTGCTGGCTCTTCTGCGACGCCTACCCACGTGGTTGGCCGGCCGTGGCGGCACACCCGGAGGCAACCCCAGGCTCTTCTGCACGCCCCACCCACGGGTGGACCGGCCTTGGCGGCACACCCAGAGGCACACGCAGGCTCTTCTGCACGCCCACCCACGGGTGGGCCGGCCGTGGCGGCACACCCAGAGGCACACGCAAACAGTTCTGCACGCCCACCCACGGGTGAACCGGCCGTGGCGGCACACCCAGAGGGAACCGTAGGCTCTTTCTGCACGCCCACCCACGGGTGGGCGGGCCGTGGCGGCACACCCAGAGGAAACCCCAAACCCTTCTGCACGCCCACCCACGGGTGGGCCGGCCGTGGCGGCACACCCAGAGGCACACGCAAACAGTTCTGCACGCCGGCCCACGTGGTGGGTCGGCCGTGGGCGGCACACTCCAGAGGCAACCGCAGGCCCTTCTGCACGCCCCACCCACGGGTGGGCCAGCCGTGGGGGCACACCCAGTGGCACACGCAAACAGTTCTGCACGCCCACCCACGGGTGGCCGGCCGGGCGCACACCCAGAGGTAAACTGCAGGCTCTTCTGCACGCCCACCCACGGTCGGCCGGCCGTGGCGGCACACACCAGAGGCACACGCAAACACTTCTGCACGCCTCCACCCACGTGGTAGGCCGGCCGTGGCGGCACACCCAGAGGCAACCCCAGGCTCTTCTGCACGCCTTCACCCACGGGTGGGCCGGCCGTGGCGGCACACCCAGAGGCAACCCCAGGCCCTTCTGCACGCCCACCCACGGGTGGGCCGGCCGTGGCGGCACACCCAGAGGCAACACGCAAACAGTTCTGCACGCCCACCCATCGGTGGGTCGGCCGTGGCGGCACACCCAGAGGCAACCGCAGGCCCTTCTGCACGCCTACCCACGTGGTAGGCTCTGCCGGGCGGCACACCCAGAGGCAAACGCAAACAGTTCTGCACGCCCACCCACGGGTGGGCCGGCCGTGGCGGCACACCCACTGGCACACGCAAACAGTTCTGCACGCCCACCCACGTGGTGGCCGGCCGGGCGGCACACCCAGAGGCAACCGCAGGCTCTTCTGCACGCCCCACACATCGGTGGGCCGGCCGTAGCGGCACATCCAGAGGCACACGCAAACAGTTCTGCACGCCCACCCACGGGTGGGGCCGGCCGTGGCGGCACACCCAGAGGCAACCGCAGGCTCGTTCTGCACGCCTACCCACGGGTGGCCGGCCGTGGTGGCACGCCCAGAGGCACACGCAAACCCTTCTGCACGCCCACCCACGGGTTTTGCCGGCCGTGGCGGCACAGCCATTGGCACACGCAAACAGTTCTTGCACGCCTACCCATCGGGTGAACCGGCCGTGGCGGCACACCCAGTGGCACACGCAAACAGTTCTGCACGCCCACCCACGGGTGGGCCGGCCGTGGCGGCACATCCAGTGGCACACGCAAACACTTCTGCACGCCCAACCACGGGTGGGCGGGCCGTGGCGGCACACCCAGAGGCAACCCCAGGCTCTTCTGCACGCCCCACCCACGGGTGGGCCGGCCGTGGCGGCACATCCAGAGGCACACGCAAACAGTTCCTCACGCCTACCCACGGGTGGGCCGGCCGTGTCGGCAGACCCAGAGGCAACCACAGGCTCTTTCTGCACTCCCCACCCACGGGTGGGACGGCCGTGGCGGCACACGCAGAGGCAACCGCAAACAAGTTCTGCACGCCTACTCCACGGGTGGGCCGGCCGGGGGGCACATCCAGTGGCACACGCGAACAGTTCTGCACGCCTACCCACGGATGGGCCGGCCGTGGGGGGCACACCCGGAGGCAACTGCAGGCTCTTCTGCACGCCTACCCACGTGGTGGGTCGGCCGTGGCGGCACACCCAGAGGCAACCGCAGGCCCTTTTGCACGCCCACCCACGGGTGGGCCGGCCGTGGCGGCACACCCAGAGGCACACGCAAACAAGTTCCGCGACGCCTACCCATCGGGTGGTCCGGCCGTGGCGGCACACCCAGAGGCAACCCCAGGCCCTTTCTGCACGCCTACACTCCACGGGTGGGCCGGCCGTGGCGGCACACCCAGAGGCAACCCCAGGCTCTTTCTGCACGCCTTCACCCACGGGTGGGCCGGCCGTGGCGGCACATCCAGAGGCACACGCAAACAGTTCCGCGACGCCCACCCACGGGTGGGCCGGCCGTGGCGGCACACCCAGAGGCAACCGCAGGCCCTTCTGCACGCCTTCACCCACGTGGTTGGTCGGCCGTGGGCGGCACACCCAGAGGCAACCGCAAACAGTTCTGCACGCCCACCCACGGGTGGGCCGGCCGTGGCGGCACACCCAGAGGCAACCGCAAACTCTTCTGCACGCCCACTCCACGGGTGGGCCGGCCGTGGCGGCACACACCAGTGGGCACACGCAAACAGTTCTGCATGCTCAGCCACGGGTGGGCCGGCCGTGGCGGCACACCCAGACGCAAACGCAAAGAGTTCTGCACGCCCACCCACGGGTGGGCCGGCCGTGGCGGCACACCCAGAGGCAACCCTAGGCCTTCTGCACGCCCACTCCACGCTGGGTGGGTCGGCCGTGGCGGCACACGCAGAGGCAACCGCAGGCTCTTTCTTCACGCCCACCCACGGGTGGGCCGGCCGGGAGGCACACCCAGAGGCAACCGCAAACCCTTCTGCACGCCTACCCATCGGGTGGGTCGGCCGAGGCGGCACACCCAGTGGCACATGCAAACAGTTCTGCACGCCCACCCACGGGTGGGCCGGCCGTGGCGGCACACCCAGTGGCACACGCAAACAGTTCTGCACGCCCACCCACGGGTGGGCCGGCCGTATCGGCACACCCAGTGGCACACGCAGACAGTTCTGCACGCCTACCCATCGGTGGGGCCGGCCGTGGCGGCACACCCAGAGGCAACCGCAAACCCTTCTGCACGCCCCACACACGGGTGGGCCGGCCGTGGCGGCACATCCAGTGGCACACGCTAACAGTTCTGCACGCCCACCCACGGGTGGGCCGGCCGTGGCTGCACACCCAGTGGATCACGCAAACAGTTCTGCACGGCCGCCCACGGGTTGGGCCGTCCGGGGCGGCACATCCAGTGTCACACGCAAAGAGTTCTGCACGCCCACTCCACGGGAGGGCCGGCCGTGGCTGCACACCCAGAGGCAAACGCAGGCACTTCTGCACGCCCACCCAAGGGTGGGTCGGCCGGGCGGGCACACCCAGAGGCAACCCCCAGGCCCTTCTGCACGCCCACCCACGGGTGGGCCGGCCCTGGCTGCACACCCAGTGGCACACGCAAAGTTTTCTGCACGCCCACCCACGGGTGGGCCGGCCGTGGCGGCACATCCAGTGGCAAACGCAAACAATTCTTGCACACCCACTCCACGGGTGGGCCGGCCGTGGCGGCACACCCAGAGGCAAACGCAGGCACTTCTGCACGCCCCCCCACGGGTGGGCCGGCCGTGGCGGCACACCCAGTGGCACACGCAAACAGTTCTGCACGCCCACCCACGGGTGGGCCGGCCGTGGCGGAACACCCAGTGGCACACGCAAACAGTTCTGCACGCCCACCCACGGGTGGGCCGGCCGTGGCGGCACACCCAGAGGCAACCGTAAACTCTTCTGCACGCCCAACCACGGGTGGGCCGGCCGTGGCGGCACACCCAGAGGCAAACCAAGGCTCTTCTGCACGCCCACCCACGGGTGGGCCGGCCGTGGCGGCACACCCAGTGGGACACGCAAACAGTTCTGCACGCCCACACACGGGTGGGCCGGCCGTGGCGGCACACCCAGAGGAAACCCCAGGCCCTTCTGCACGCCCACCCACGGGTAAGCCGGCCGTGGCGGCACACCCAGAGGCAACCACAAACCCTTCCCGCGACGCTCACTCCACGGGGGGCCGGCCGTGGCGGCACACCCAGAGGAAACCGCAAACCCTTCTGCCCGCCCCAACCACGGGTGGGCCGGCCGTGGGGGCACACCCAGTCACACACGCAAACAGTTCTGCACGCCCACGCACGGGTGGGCCGGCCGTGGCGGCACACCCAGCGGTAACCCCAGGCCCTTCTGCACGCCCACCCACGGGTGGGCCGGCCGTGGCGGCACACCCAGAGGCAACTGTAGGCCCTTCTGCACGCCCACCCACGGGTGGGCCGGCCGTGGCGGCACACCCACAGGCACACGCAGCCCCTTCTGCACGCCCACCCACGGGTGGGCCGGCCGTGGCGGCACACCCAGAGGCACACGCAAACAGTTCTGCACGCCCACCCACGGGTGGGCCGGCCGTGGCGGCACACCCAGAGGCAACCGCAGGCCCTTCTGCACGCCCACTCCATGGGTGGGCCGGCCGTCGCGCACACCCAGAAGCAACTGCAGGCCGCTTCTGCACGCCCCACCCACGGGTGGACCGGCCGCGGCGGCACACCCAGAGGCAACCTCAGGTTTTCTGCACGCCCACCCACGGGTGGGCCGGCCGTGGCGGCACACCCAGAGCCACACGCAGGCCCTTCTGCACGCCCACCCACGGGTGGGTCGGCCGTGGGCGTGCACACCCAGAGGCAACCGCAAACTCTTCTTGCACGCCTACCCACGTGGTGGGTCGGCCGTGGCGGGCACACCCAGTGGCACACGCAAACAGTTCTGCACGCCCACCTACGGGTGGACAGGCCGTGGTGGCACACCCAGAGGCAACCGCAAACAGTTCTGCACGCCTACCCATCGCTTGGGCCGGCCGTGGCGGCACAACCAGTGGCACACGCAAACAGTTCTGCACGCCCACCCACGGGTGGGCCGGCCGTGGCGGCACACCCACTGGCACCGCAGAACTGTTCTGCACGCCCCACCCACGGGTGGGTCGGGCCGTGGCGGCACACCCAGAGGCAACCGCAAACACTTTCTGCACGCCTACCCATCGGGTGGGCCGGCCGTGGCGGCATATCCAGTGGCACACGCAAACAGTTCTGCACGCCCACCCAAGGGTGGGCCGGCCGTGGCGGTACACACAGAGCCCCACGCAGGCTCCTTCTGCACGCCCACTCCACGGTG
>JAKWBO010001025.1:0-20626 GCA_034336685.1 Luscinia luscinia
ACAGCTGGGGACACCTGGGCACACCTGGGACAGCTGGGGGACCACCTGGGGACAGGTGGGATACACCTGGGACACCTGGGGACACACCTGGGACAGCTGGGGACACCTGGGGACACACCTGGGACACCTGGGGACACCTGGGGACACACCTGGGACACCTGGGGACAGCTGGGACACACCTGGGACAGCTGGGACACACCTGGGGACACTTGGGGACACCTGGGGACAGCTGGGGACAGCTGGGGACAGCTGGGACACACCCTGGGACAGCTGGGACACACCTGGGACACCTGGGGATACCTTCTGTCACACCTGTGTCACACCTGGGCACACACCTGGGGACACCTGGGTGGTACCTGTCCCTTGTCACCTGTGACACCTGTCCCTTGTCACCTGGCACCTGTGTCCTGTCACCTGGGCACCTGTGCCTCACCTGTGTGTCACCTGTGTGTCGTGTCACACCTGTGACACCCGTGGCACTCAGGCACCTGACACCTGGGTGGCACCTGGCACCTCCCGTGTGTCACTTGTCACCTGGAACCTGCCGCCTGCCGTGTGACACCTGGAGCACCTGGTGTCCCTAATGTCCCCAATGTCCCCAATGTCCCTACAGTGTCCCCAGTGTCCCCAATGTCCCCAATGTCCCCAATGTCCCCTCTGTCCCCTGTGCCGCGAGCTGCTGCTGGGAGCACCTGGAGCACCTGGTGTCCCCAATGTCCCAAATCCCCCAGTGTCCCCAGTGTCCCTAATGTCCCCAGTGTCCCCAGTGTCCCCAGTGTCCCCACTGTCCCCAGTGTCCCCAGTGTCCCCAGTGTCCCCACTGTCCCCAATCCCCCAATGTCCCCAATGTCCCCTCACTGTCCCCACTGTCCCCTGCGCAGCTGCTGCTGGAGCACCTGGAGCACCTGGTGTCCCCAATGTCCCCAATGTCCCCAGTGTCCCCAATGATCCCCACTTCCCCAATGTCCCCAATCCCCCCACTGTCCCCTGTGTCGCAGCTGCTGCTGGAGCACCTGGAGCACCTGGTGTCCCCACTGTCCCCACTGTCCCCACTGTCCCCTCACTGTCCCCACTGTCCCCTGCCGCAGCAGCTGCTGGAGCACCTGGAGCACCTGGTGTCCCCAGTGTCCCTAATGTCCCCAGTGTCCTCAGTGTCCCCAGTGTCCCCAGTGTCCCCAATGTCCCTCTGTCCCCTGTGCCGCAGCTGCTGCTGGAGCACCTGGAGCACCTGGTGTCCCCAAATGTCCCCAGTGTCCCCAGTGTCCCAAATCCCCCAGTGTCCCCAGTGTCCCCAGTGTCCCCAATGTCCTCCATTGTCCCCTCACTGTCCCCACTGTCCCCTGTGTCGCAGCTGCTGCTGGAGCACCTGGAGCACCTGGTGTCCCCAGTGTCCCAAATCCCCCAGTGTCCCCAGTGTCCCCAATGTCCCCAATCCCCCCAATCCCGCCCCAGTGTCCCCAATGTCCCCCTGTGTCGCAGCTGCTGCTGGAGCACCTGGTGTCCCCACTGCCCCCAATCCCCCCAGTGTCCCCAGTGTCCCCAATGTCCCCATTGTCCCCAATGTCCCCTCACTGTCCCCTCTGTCGCAGCTGCTGCTGGAGCACCTGGAGCACCTGGTGTCCCCAGTGTCCCCTAATGTCCCCAGTGTCCCCAATGTCCCAAATCCCCCAGTGTCCTCCAGTGTCCCCAATGTCCTCTGTCCCTCAATGTCCCCAGGGTCCCCTAATAACCTCAATGTCCCCAGTGTCCCCAATGTCCCCACTGTCCCCAATGTCCCCAATCCCCCAATGTCCCCAATGTCCCTCTGTCCCCTGTGTCGCAGCTGCTGCTTGGAGCACCTGGAGCACCTAGTGTCCCCAGTGTCCCCAGTGTCCCCAATCCCCAGTGTCCCCTCTAATGTCCCCCAGCGTGTCCCCAGTGTCCCCAGTGTCCCCACTGTCCCCAATGTCCCCTCTCTGTCCCCTCTGCCGCAGCTGCTGCTGGAGCACCTGGAGCACCTGGTGTCCCCAGTGTCCCCAATGTCCCCAGTGTCCCCAATGTCCCCAATCCCCCCAATCCCCCGCAGTGTCCCCAATGTCCCCAATCCCCAATCCCGCCCCAGTGTCCCCAATGTCCCCCCTGTGCCGTGAGTTGCTGCTGGGAGCACCTGGAGCACCTGGTGGTCCCAGTGTCCCCAATCCCCCCAGTGCCCCCAATGTCCCCACTGTCCCCAATGTCCCCTCACTGTCCCCACTGTCACCTCTGTCGCAGCTGCTGCTGGAGCACCTGGAGCACCTGGTGTCCCCAGTGTCCCCAGTGTCCCCAATGTCCCCAATCCCCCCACTGTCCCCAATGTCCCCTCACTGTCCCCACTGTCCCCTGTGTGTCGTGAGCTGGAGCACCTGGAGCACCTGGTGTCCCCAATGTCCCCAATGTCCCCAGTGTCCCCAATGTCCCCAAATCCCTCACTGTCCCCACTGTCCCCTGTGTGTCGCAGCTGAGCACCTGGAGCACCTGGTGTCCCCAGTGTCCCTAATGTCCCCAGTGTCCCCAATGTCCCCAAATCCTCACTGTCCCCACTTCGTCCCCTGTGTGTCGCTGCTGGAGCACCTGGAGCACCTGGTGTCCCCAGTGTCCCCAATGTCCCCAGTGTCCCCAATCCCCCCAGTGTCCCCAGTGTCCCCAGTCGTCCCCAATGTCCCCAGTGTCCCCAGTGTCCCCAATCCCCCCAGTGTCCCCACACGTCCCCACTATCCCCTGCGCAGCTGCTGCTGGAGCACCCGGAGCACCTGGTGTCTCCCGAGTGTCCCCAATCCCCACCTCCCCAATGTCCCCAGTGTCCCCACTGTCCCTCAATGTCCCCAATGTCCCCAATGTCCCTCTGTCCCCTGTGCCGCAGCTGCTGCTGGAGCACCTGGAGCACCTGGTGTACCCCAGTGTCCCCAGTGTCCCTGAGTGTCCCCACGTCCCCAGTGTCCCCAATCCCCCAGTGTCCCCAGTGCCTCCCAATGTCCCCTCACTGTCCCCACTGTCCCCTGTGTCGTAGCTGCTGCTGGAGCACCTGAGCACCTGGTGTCCCCAATGTCCCCAATGTCCCCAGTGTCCCCAGTGTCCCCAATCCCCCAGTGTCCCCAGTGTCCCCATCAATCCCCACTCATTGTCCCCAATCTCTCTGTGCTCGCGAGCTGCCGCTGGAGCACCTGGAGCACCTGGTGTCCCCAATGTCCCCAATGTCCCCAATGTCCCCACAATGTCCCCAATGTCCCCCCCCTGTGCCGCAGCGGCTAGCTGGAGCACCTGGAGCACCTGGTGTCCCCAGTGTCCCCATTGTCCCCTCACTGTCCCTCTGTCCCCCTGTCGCAGCTGCTGCTGGAGCACCTGGAGCACCTGGTGTCCCCAATGTCCCCAATGTCCCCAATGTCCCCACATGTCCCCAATCCCCCAATGTCCCCTAATGTCCCCATTGTCCCTCATCTGTCCCCAATGTCCCCCCTGTGTCGCAGCTGCTGCTGGAGCACCTGGAGCACCTAGTGTCGCGCCACGAGCGCTCTCTCCGCATGACCGTGGTCAGCCAGGCGCTGAGGCCCCGGGCGGCGCCTCTCCCGAGGTCGAGGTGCTCAAGGCGCTCAAGTCGCTCTTCGAGCACCACAAGGCGCCTGGACGAGAAGGTTCGGGGTCCTGCGGGATTTTGGGGGTTTTGGGGTTTTTGGGGGATTTTGGGGGTTTTTGGGATTTTGGGGATTTTGGGATTTTAGGGGATTTTGGGGATTTTTTTTTAATTTTTGGTGGATTTTTTAGGATTTTTGGGATTTTTATGGATTTTGTGGATTTTGGGGTTTTTTTTTGGGATTTTGGAGATTTTCTGGGATTTTTGGGGATTTTTTTGGATTTTATGGGGATTTTTTGGGATTTTGGGGGATTTTATAAGGATTTTTGTGGATTTTGGGGGAATTTTTTGTGGATTTTTGGGGGATTTTTTGGGGATTTTATGGATTTTCTGGCTTTTTTGGGGGGATTTTTGGGATTTATGGGGACTTTTTTATTTTTTTGGGATTTTTTGGGATTTTTGGGGGATTTTTGGGGGATTTTGAGGGATTTTGGGGATTTTTGGGATTTTGGGGATTTTTGGGGATTTTTGGGATTTTTGGGGACTTTTTGGGATTTTTGGGGATTTTTGGGATTTTTTGGGGGGGGATTTTTTGGGGATTTTTTGGGGATTTTTGGGATTTTGGGGATTTTTGGGGATTTTTTGGGGGATTTTGGGGATTTTTGGGATTTTGCGGATTTTCTGGCCTTTTTTGGGGATTTTTTTGGATTTATGGGGACTTTTTTATTTTTAGGATTTTGGGGGATTTTTTGGGGGATTTTTAGGGAGTTTTGGGGATTTTTGGGGATTTTTGGGGGGATTTTGGGGATTTTGGGGGGATTTTTGGGATTTTGGGGATTTTGGGGGATTTTTGGGGATTTTTGGGGATTTTTTGGGATTTTTGGGATTTTGGGGTTTTTTTTATTTTCTTGGGGATTTTTGGGGATTTTGGGGATTTTGGGGATTTTTGGGGATTTTGGGGATTTTTTTGGGATTTTTGGGGAGTTTTGGGGATTTTTGGGATTTTGGGATTTTTTGGGGATTTTTAGGGATTTTTGGGGATTTTTGGAGATTTTTGGGGGATTTTTTGGGGATTTTTGGGGATTTTTTGCTTTTTGGAGGATTTTTAGGGATTTTTGGGGATTTTGGGGGGTTTTTTCGGGATTTTTGGGATTTTTGGGGATTTTTTTATTTTATGGGGATATTTTGAGGATTTTTTGGGATTTTATAAGGATTTTTTTGGGATTTTTTGGGGATGTTTGGAGGATTTTTGGGGATTTTTTGGGGATTTTTGGGATTTTCGGGATTTTTGGGGAATTTTGGGTATTTTTTCTGGATTTTATGGGGATTTTTTGGGATTTTTGGGGGATTTTTGGGGGGTCTCTGTGGGGTTTTGGAGTTATCTGGGGGTGGTTTTGGGGTGTTTTGGGGTAACCTGGGGGATTTCGGGAGTCCCTGTGGGGAGTTTGGGGGGCGTTTGGGGGGGATTTTGGGGGTCTCACGGGATTTTGGGTGGTTTTGGGGTGACCTGGGGGATTTTGGGGGTCTCCAGAGGGTCTTGGGGGTTTTGGGGGTCTTGGGGGGTCTCCGTGGGGTTTTGGGGTGACCTGGGGGCTTTTGAGGGGTCCCTGGGGGTTTTGGGGGATTTTTGGGGGGTCTCTGGGGGGTTTTGGGTAATTTTGGGATGACCTGGGGGATTTTGGGAATTTCTGGCGGGTTTCTGGGGGGTTTTTGGGTGGTTTGGGGGGTCTTGGGGATTTTGGGGTAACCTGGGGGTCCTATGGGGGTCCCAGGAGGGTTTTGGGGTCACCTGGTCACACCTGGTCACACCTGGTGACACCTGGTGGCACCTGGAGGTCACAGGTGGGACCTGGGGTAACCCAGAGGGGTCTCAGGAGGGTCCTGGGGGTTTGGGGGATTCTCGGGACGATTTTGGGGTCACCTGGTCACACCTGGTCACACCTGGTCACACCTGTCACACCGGTCACACTTGTCACACCTGGTCACACCTGTCACACTTGTCACACCTGTCACACCTGTCACACCTGTCACACCTGTCACACCTGTCACACCTGGTCACATCTGTCACACCTGTCACACCTGTCACACCTGGTCACACTTGTCACACCTGGTCACAGCTGGTCACACCTGTCACACCTGTCACACCTGTCACACCTGTCACACCTGGTCACAGCTGGTCACACCTGTCACACCTGGTCACACTTGTCACACCTGGTCACACCTGGTCACACCTGTCACACTTGTCACACCTGTCACACCTGGTCACACCTGTCACACCTGTCACACCTGTCACACCTGTCACACCTGGTCACACCTGGCACACCTGTCACACCTGTGACACCTGTCACACCTGTCACACCTGTCACACCTGTCACACCTGGTCACACCTGTCACACCTGGATGTCCCCAAGGGACTCTCAGGTGGCTTCTGAGGTGGCACAGGTGGCTCTGGGGACATCCCGGGGGTTCTGGTGGCTCTGGGGTCCCCCGGTGTCCCCTCAATGTCCCCTCGGTGTCCCCTCAGTGTCCCCAAGTGTCCCCTCGGTGTCCCCAAGTGTCCCCTCGGTGTCCCCAAGTGTCCCCTCGGTGTCCCCAGGTGCGGGAGCGGCTGCGGGTGGCGCTGGAGCGCGTGGCGGTGCTGGAGGAGGAGCTGGAGGTGTCCAACCAGGAGGTGGGGACAGAGGGGACAGCGGGGACAGCGGGGGGGTGACACCGGGGGGGGACATCGGGGGGGACACCGGGGGGTGACACCCGTGGGTGATGCCGGGGGTGACACCCAGTGCAGTCCTTGGGAGGGTGGCACCTGTCCCTGTGTCCCTGTCCCTGTCCCCGTGTCCCTGGGGGTGTCACCTGTCCCTGTCCCTGGGGGTGTCACCTGTCCCTGTCCCCGTTTTCCTTGGGAGGGTGGCACCTGTCCCCATGTCCCTGTTCCTGTCCACGTGTCCCTGGGGGTGACATCTGTCCCTGTCCCTGCCCCCATGTCCCTGGGGGTGTCACCTGTCCCTGTGTCCCTCAAGTGATGGCATCTGTCCCCATGTCCCTGTCCCCGTGTCCCTGTCCCCGTGTCCCTGGGGGTGTCACCTGTCCC
The DNA here is from genome assembly GCA_034336685.1 of Luscinia luscinia. Taxonomy (NCBI): domain Eukaryota; kingdom Metazoa; phylum Chordata; class Aves; order Passeriformes; family Muscicapidae; genus Luscinia; species Luscinia luscinia. Next base: position 6,675 of record JAKWBO010001025.1, read on the forward strand.
TGTCCCGGTCCCCGTGTTCCTTGGGGGGCTGGCACCTGTCCCTGTGTCCCTCAAGTGGTGGCATCTGTCCCCGTGTCCTTGGGGGTGTCACCTGTCCCTGTCCCTGTCCCCGTGTCCCTGGGGGTGTCACCTGTCCCTGTTCCCTGTCCCTGTGTCCCCGTGTCCCTGGGCAGTGGCACCTGTCCCCGTGCCCCTCAGGGGATGACGTCAGTCCCTGTGTCCCCTGAGACGTGACCGCGGTCCCGGTCCCTGTCGCTGTGGGTGACATTGCCCCTGTCGGTGACACTTTTCCCTGTCGGTGACACTGCCCCTGTCCCTGTCCCTGTCGGTGACACTTTTCCCTGTCGCTGTCCCTGTCGCTGCCCCTGTCCCTGTCGCTGTCGCTGCCCCTGTCGGTGAGACTGTCGCTGCCCCTGTCGGTGACACTGCCGCTGTCGCTGTCCCCACAGTCGCTGTCCCTGCGCGAGCAGCTGTCGCTGTCCCGGCGCCGCTCGGGACTGGAGGAGGCGGCGACAGACGGTGACAGCGCGGTACGGGACAGGGACAGAGGGACAGAGGGACAGGAGGGACAGAGGGACAGAGGGACAGGAGGGACAGGAGGGGACAGAGGGGACAGAGGGACAGGAGGGACAGAGGGGACAGAGGGGACAGGAGGGACAGAGGGGACAGAGGGGACAGAGGGGACAGGAGGGACAGAGGGGACAGAGGGGACAGAGGGGACAAGAGGGGACAGGGACAGAGGGACAGAGGGGACAGGAGGGGACAGAGGGACAGAGGGACAGGGACAGAGGGGACAGAGGGACAGGAGGGACAGAGGGGACAGGAGGGGACAGAGGGGACAGAGGGGACAGGAGGGACAGGAGGGACAGGAGGGACAGAGGGGACAGAGGGACAGAGGGGACAGGAGGGGACAAGGGGGTTAGAGGTCACGGGGTCAAGAGGTCACTGTGGTCACCTCAGGGGGTCATGGGGTCACAGTGGCTCGAGTTTGGGGAGGCTGGGTTTGGGGTTTGGGGGTCAGTGGCCAAATGACCCCCGAGTGACCCCAGAGTGACCCCAGAGTGACCCCGGAGTGACCCCAGAGTGACCCCAGAGTGACCCCCTGACCCCAGAGTGACCCCAGAGTGACCCCAGTGACCCCAGACTGACCCCAGAGTGACCCGAGTGACCCCAGAGTGGCCGTAATGACCCCAGACTGACCCCAGTGACCACAGAATGACCCCAGTCACCCCAGACTGTCCCAAGTGACCCCCGAGTGACCCCAGACTGACCCCAGAGTGACCCCAGAGTGACCAGACCGACCCCAGAGTGACTCCAGACTGACCCCAGACTGACCCCCAGACTGACCCCTGACCCCAGCTGCCCGCCCCAGGCCAGCCCCGAGTGACCCCAGTGACCCCAGTGACCCCAGTGACCCCAGACTGACCCCAGACTGACCCCAGTGACCCCAGAGTGACCCCAGCCTGACCCCAGTGACCCCTGACCCCAGACTGACCCCAGTGACCCCAGACTGACCCCTGACCCCAGAGTGACCCCAGCCTGACCCCAGTGACCCCAGCCTGACCCCCTGACCCCAGACTGACCCCCGAGTGACCCCAGTGACGCTGACTCCCGCCCAGGCCAGTCCCGAGTGACCCCAGACTGACCCCAGTGACCCCTGACCCCCGAATGACCCCAGAGTGACCCCAGTGACCCCAGTGTGACCCCAGTGACCCCAGAGTGACCCCAGAGTGACCCCAGTAACCCCAGACTGACCCCAGACTGACCCCAGACTGACCCCCAGTGACCCCAGAGTGACCCCCGGCCCCAGCTGCCCGCCCCAGGCCAGCCCCGAGTGACCCCAGCGTGACCCCAGTGACCCCAGCCTGACCCCTGACCCCCGAGTGACCCCCGAGTGACCCAAGTGACGCTGACCCCGCCCAGGCCAGTCCCGAGTGACCCCAGACTGACCCCAGTGACCCCAGACTGACCCCAGCGTGACCCCAGTGACCCCAGTGACCCCAGCCTGACCCCTGACCCCCGAGTGACCCCCGAGTGACCCCAGTGACGCTGACCCCGCCCAGGCCAGCCCCGAGTGACCCCAGACTGACCCCAGTGACCCCAGTGACCCCAATGACCCCCGAGTGACCCCAGTGACCCCAATGACCCCGCCAGGCCAGCCCCGAGCGCCGGCGCGAGGCCGAGCTGGAGCTGTCCCTGGGCCGGCAGCGCGTGGCCGCCCTGTGCCGCCAGCTCGGCCGCCTGCAGGACGAGGCCAGCGCCGCCCAGAGGGAGCTGGCCCGCGCCCACGAGGCGGGAGCCAAGCTGCAGAGGGACCTCAAGGAGGTGAGAAATGGGAAATGGGGAAAAAATGGGGAAAAATGGTGAAAAAATGGCAAAAAACGGTGAAAAATGGGAAAAAATTGGATAAAATGGGATAAAATGGGATCAAACTGGGAGGGATTATCCCAAACTGGGAGGGTTTATCCCAAACTGGAGCTGGCTGCGCCCACGAAGCGGGAGCCAAACTGCAGCGGGACCTCAAGGAGGTGAGACAGGGGAAACGGGGAAAAAACGGGAAAAAACGGCAAAAACGGTGAAAAACGGTGAAAAAATGGGATAAAATCGGATAAAATGGAATAAAATGGGATCAAACTGGGAGGGTTTATCCCAAACTGGGAGGGATTAACCCAAACTGGAGCTGGCCCGCGCCCACGAGGCGGGAGCCAAGCTGCAGCAGGACCTCAAGGAGGTGAGACAACAAAAACGGGGGAAAAACGGGGAAAAATGGTGAAAAACGGCAAAAAACGATGAAAAAATGGGAAAAAACGGCGAAAAAATGGGATAAAAGGGGATCAAACTGGGAGGGTTTATCCCAAACTGGAGCTGGCTGCGCCCACGAGGCGGGAGCCAAACTGCAGCGGGACCTCAAGGAGGTGAGACAGGGAAAACGGGGAAAAAATGGGGAAAAACGGCAAAAAAATGGCAAAAAACGGTGAAAAAATGGGATAAAATGGGATAAAATGGGATAAAATGGGATCAGACTGGGAGGGTTTATCCCAAACTGGAGCTGGCCCGCGCCCACGAGGCGGGAGCCAAACTGCAGCAGGACCTCAAGGAGGTGAGAAATGGGAAATGGGGAAAAATGGGGGAAAAACGGCAAAAAACGGTGAAAAAATGGGATAAAATGGGATAAAACGGGATCAAACTGGGAGGGTTTATCCCAAACTGAGCTGGCCCAGCCCACGAGGCGGGAGCCAAGCTGCAGCGGGACCTCAAGGAGGTGAGACAGGGGAAACAGGGAAAAATGGGGAAAAATGGTGAAAAAACGGCAAAAAACGATGAAAAAATGGGAAAAAACGGCGAAAAAATGGGATAAAGGGGATAAAACTGGGAGGGTTTATCCCAAACTGGGAGGGTTTATCCCAAACTGGAGCTGGCCCGCGCCCACGAGGCGGGAGCCAAGCTGCAGAGGGACCTCAAGGAGGTGAGACAGGAGAAACGGGGCAAAAACGGGGAAAAATGGTGAAAAAACGGTGAAAAAATGGGAAAAAACGGCGAAAAAATTGCATAAAAGGGGATTAAACTGGGAGGGTTTATCCCAAACTGGAGCTAGCTGCGCCCCACGAGGCGGGAGCCAAGCTGCAGCAGGACCTCAAGGAGGTGAGACAGGAGAAACGGGGAAAACGGGGAAAAATGGTGAAAAAATGGGGAAAAAATGGGAAAAACGGTGAAAAAATGGGATAAAAGGGGATCAAACTGGGAGGGTTTATCCCAAACTGGAGCTGGCTGCGCCCACGAGGCGGGAGCCAAACTGCAGCGGGACCTCAAGGAGGTGAGACATGGGAAATGGGGAAAAAGGGGGAAAAATGGCAAAAACGGTGAAAAAATGGGATAAAATGGGATAAAACGGGATCAAACTGGGAGGGTTTATCCCAAACTGGGAGGGTTTATCCCAAACTGGAGCTAGCTGTCGCATACGAGGCGGGAGCCAAACTGCAGCGGGACCTCAAGGAGGTGAGACAGGAGAAACGGGGCAAAAACGGGAAAAATGGTGAAAAAATGGGAAAAAATGGGATAAAATGGGATTAAACTGGGAGGATTAAACCAAACTGGGAGGGTTTATCCCAAACTGGGAGGGTTTATCCCAAACTGGAGCTGGCCCAGCCCACGAGACGGGAGCCAAACTGCAGCGGGACCTCAAGGAGGTGAGACATGGGAAACGGGGCAAAAACGGGGAAAAACGGTGAAAAAATGGGAAAAAACGGCGAAAAAATGGGATAAAATTGGATAAAATGGGATAAAATGGGATTAAACTGGGAGGGATTATCCCAAACTGGGAGGGTTTATCCCAAACTGGAGCTGGCTGCGCCCACGAGGCGGGAGCCAAACTGCAGCGGGACCTCAAGGAGGTGAGACAACAAAAACGGGGGAAAAACAGGGAAAAACCCGAAAAACGGTGAAAACAGGAAAAAAAAGGGGAAAAGTGGTGAAAAATGGGATAAAATGGGATCAAACTGGGAGGGATTATCCCAAACTGGAGCTGGCTATAGCCTACGAGGCGAGAGTCAAACTGCAGCGGGACCTCAAGGAGGTGAGAAATGGGAAATGGAGAAAACGCTGAAAAATGGTGAAAACGGCAAAAAATGGGATAAAACGGGATAAAATGGGATCATACTGGGAGAGTTTATCCCAAACTGGAGGGTTTATCCCAAACTGAGCTGGCCCGCGCCTCACGTAGGCGGGAGCCAAGCTGCAGCGGGACCTCAAGGAGGTGAGACAGGAGAAACGGGGAAAAACGGGAAAAACGGTGAAAAAATGGGAAAAAACGGCGAAAAAATGGGATAAAACAAGATAAAATGGGATAAAATGGGATTAAACTGGGAGGGATTATCCCAAACTGGAGCTGGCTGTCGCCCCACGAGGTGAGAGTCAAACTGCAGCAGGACCTCAAGGAGGTGAGACAGGGGAAACGGGGAAAAATGGGGAAAAAACGGCAAAAAACGGTGAAAAATGGGAAAAAATGGCAAAAAAATGGGGAAAACGGGATTAAACTGGGAGAGTTTATCCCAAACTGGGAGGGAATGGCTGTCCCCCAGTGTCCCCATTATCCCCAGTATCCCCAGTATCCCCAGTGTCCCAGTGTCCCTGTGCTGTCCCCAGTATCCCCAGTATCCCCAGTATCCCCAGTGTCCCCAGTGTCCCCAGTGTCCCTATGCTGTCCCCAGTATCCCCAGTATCCCCAGTGCCCCCAGTGTCCGCGAATCCCCCCAGTGTCCCCAATGTCCCCCGTGTCCCAACGTCCCCAGTATCCCCAGTGTCCCCAGTATCCCCAATGTCCCCAATCCCCGAATGTCCCCAGTATCCCCAGTGCCCCTGTGTCCGCGAATCCCCCCAGTGTCCCCAGTATCCCAGTATCCCAGTATCCCCACTATCCCACTATCCCAGTATCCCCAGTATACCCAGTACCCCAGTGCCCCCAGTATCCCCAGTATCCCAGTACCCCAGTACCCCAGTACCCCAGTGTCCCAGTGCCCCCAGTATCCCCAGTATCCCCAGTACCCCCAGTATCCCAGTATCCCCAGTATCCCCAGTATCCCCAGTCCCCCAGTACCCCCAGTACCCCAGTACTCCAGTGCCCCCAGTGCCCCCAGTATCCCAGTATCCCCAGTGACCCCAGTATCCCCAGTATCCCCAGTATCCCCAGTATCCCCAGTATCCCCAGTACCCCCAGTGCCCCCAGTATCCCAGTATCCCCAGTACCCCCAGTATCCCCAGTATCCCCAGTATCCCCAGTATCCCAGTGTCCCCAGTATCCCCAGTATCCCCAGTATCCCCAGTATCCCCAGTGACCCCAGTATCCCCAGTATCAGTATCCCCAGTATCCCCAGTATCCCAGTGCCCCCAGTATCCCCAGTATCCCCAGTGACCCCAGTGTCCCCAGTGTCCCCAGTACCCCCAGTATCCCCAGTATCCCCAGTATCCCAGTATCCCCAGTACCCCCAGTATCCCCAGTATCCCCAGTGTCCCAGTATCCCCAGTATCCCCAGTATCCCCAGTATCCCCAGTATCCCAGTGCCCCAGTATCCCCAGTATCCCCAGTCCCCCAGTACCCCCAGTACCCCCAGTATCCCCAGTATCCCCAGTACCCCCAGTATCCCCAGTATCCCCAGTGACCCCAGTATCCCCAGTATCCCAGTATCCCAGTATCCCCAGTATCCCAGTGCCCCCAGTATCCCCAGTATCCCCAGTACCCCCCGTATCCCCAGTATCCCCAGTATCCCCAGTGTCCCAGTATCCCCAGTATCCCCAGTATCCCCAGTATCCCCAGTATCCCCAGTATCCCCAGTCCCCCAGTACCCCCAGTGCCCCCAGTCCCCCAGTACCCCCAGTCCCCCCAGTACCCCCAGTATCCCAGTATCCCCAGTCCCCCAGTATCCCCAGTATCCCCAGTATCCCACTATCCCAGTATCCCCAGTACTCCCAGTCCCCCAGTACCCCAGTATCCCCAGTATCCCAATCCCCCAATCCCCCAGTCCCCCCAGTCCCCCCCAGTATCCCAGTCCCCAATCCCCCAGTATCCCCAGTCCCCCAGTGCCCCCAGTATCCCCACTATCCCAATCCCCCCAGTCCCCCAGTCCCCCCAGTCCCCCCAGTCCCCCCAGTCCCCCCAGTCCCCCAGTATCCCCAGTCCCCCAGTCCCCCAGTCCCCCAGTCCCCTCAGTATCCCCAGTATCCCCAGTATCCCACTATCCCAGTATCCCCAGTATCCCCAGTCCCCCAGTCCCCCAGTACCCCCAGTCCCCCAGTCCCCCAGTCCCCCAGTATCCCCAGTGCCCCCAGTTCCGGCTTTCCGCAGGCGCTGGCGCAGCGAGGACATGGAGCAGCGCATCACGACGCTGGAGCGGGCGCTTACCTGAGCGCTCAGCGCGAGGCGACGTCGCTGCACGACGCCAACGACCGGCTGGAGAACGAGCTGGCCAGCAAGGAGTCGCTGTACAGACAGGTGAGCGCACCTGGGACACACCTGAGCACACCTGAGCACACCTGGGGACAGCTGGGGACACACCTGGGGACACCTGGGATACAACTGGGCACACCTGGGATAGAGGGGACACACCTGGGACACACCTGGGATACACCTGAGAACGAGCTGGCCAGCAAGGAGTCGCTGTACCGGCAGGTGAGCGCACCTGGGACAGCTGGGGACACCTGGGGACACACCTGGGGATAGAGGGGACACACCTGGGGACACACCTGGGGACAGCTGGGAGCAGCTGAGCACACCTGGGGACACCTGGGGATAGAGGGACACACCTGGGATACACCTGAGAACGAGCTGGCCAGCAAGGAGTCGCTGTACCGGCAGGTGAGCGCACCTGGGCAGCTGGGGACACCTGGGGACACCTGGGGATAGAGGGGACACACCTGGGACACACCTGAGCACACCTGGGCACACCTGGGGACACCTGGGATAGAGGGGACACACCTGGGGACACCTGGGACATACTTGAGCACACCTGGGATACACCTGGGATACACCTGAGCACACCTGGGCACACCTGGACACACCTTTGTGTCCCCGCTGATGTCCCCGCCGCTGCTTGATGCTGCCCCTCCATCCTTGTCCTTCCCCCAATGTCCCAAATGTCCCAAATGTCCCCAAATGTCCCCAATGTCCCCAATCCCCCATTGTCCCCAATCCCCCAAATCCCCCCAGTGTCCCCAGTGTCCCCAATGTCCCCAATCTCCCCAGTGTCCCCACTGTCCCCAGAGCGTAGCAGGGCCGCTAGCTGCAGGAGTGGCTGGAGGACGCCAATGTCCCCAAATGTCCCAAATATCCCAAATATTCCAAATGTCCCAAATATCCCAAATATTCCAAATGTCCCCAATCCCCCCAATGTCCCCCCAGTGTCCCCAGTGTCCCCAATGTCCCCAGTGTCCCCAATCCCCCCAGTGTCCCCAATGTCCCCAGTGTCCCCACTGTCCCCAGAGCGAGGAGAAGGGCCGCCAGCTGCAGGAGTGGCTGGAGGATACCAGTGTCCCCAAATGTCCCAAATATTCCAAATATTCCAAATCCCATTGATGTCCCCAATGCCCCCAATGTCCCCAATGTCCCCAATGTCTTCAATGTCCCAAATATCCCAAATCCCCCAATGTCCCCAGTGTCCCCAATGTCGCAAATATCCCAAATATTCCAAATGTTCCAAATCCCCCAGTGTCCCCAATGTCCCCAGAGCGTAGCAGGGCCGCCAGCTGCAGGAGTGGCTGAGGATGCCAGTGTCCCCAAATGTCCCAAATGTCCCAAATATTCCAAATGTCCCAAATATCCCAAATATTCCAAATATTCCAAATCCCATTGATGTCCCCAATGTCCCCAATGTCCTAATGTTCTCTAATCTCCCCAAATCCCCCAGTGTCCCCAATGTCCCCAGTGTCCCCAATGTCCCCAATGTCCCCATGTCCCCAGAGCGAGGAGAAGGGCCGCCAGCTGCAGGAGTGGCTGGAGGACGCCAAGGCCCCTAATGTCCCAAATGTCCCCAATGTCCCCAATGTCCCCAATCCCCCAGTGTCCCCTAAACCCCCCAATCCCCCCAGTGTCCCCAGTGTCCCCAATGTCCCCACTGTCCCCAGAGCGAGGAGAAGGGCCGCCAGCTGCAGGAGTGGCTGGAGGACGCCAAGGCCAAGCTGGCGCTGACGCTGCAGAAAGCCGAGACGCTGCCCGAGATCGAGGGCGCAGCTGGCGCAGCGCGTGGCGGGCGCCTCACCAAGGTCGGGGGTCTGGGGGATTTGGGGGCCTTGAGAAAATTTGGGGGGGATTTTTGGGAAGTTTTGGGGGTTCTGTGGGGATTGGAGGGATTTTGGGGGGATTTGGGGGAATTTTGGGGGGTCCTGGAGGGATTTGGGGTGATTTGGGGGTCCTGGAGGAGATTTGGGGTGATTTGGGGGTCCTGGGGAGATTTGGGGTGATAAGGGGGGTCCTGAGGGGGATTTGGGGGTTCCTGGAAGGAATTTGGGGGATTTTAGGGAGATTTGGGAGGTTTTCAGAAGGATTTGGGGGTCCTGGAGGGATTTGGGGGTCCTGGAAGGATTTGGGGGTCCTGGAGGATTTGGGGGCATTTTGGGGGTCCTGAGGAAAACTTGGGGGGATTTTTGGGAAGTTTTGGAGGCGTCCTGGGGGGATTGGAGGAATTTTGGGAGGATTTTGGGGGTCCTGGAGGAGATTTGGGGTGATTTGGGGGGTCCTGGGGGAGATTTGGGGTGATAAGGGGGTCCTGGAGGAGATTTGGGGGTTTCTGGAAGGAATTTGGGGGATTTTGGGGAGATTTGGGAGGTTTTCAGAAGGATTTGGGGGTCCTGGAGGGATTTGAGGGGTCCTGGAGGGATTTGGGGGGATTTGGGGGTCCTGAGGAAAATTTGGGGGATTTTTGGGAAATTTTGGAGGCGTCCTCGGGGGATTGGAGGAATTTTGGGGGGATTTGGGGGATTGGAGGAATTTTGGGGGATTTTGGGGTCCTGGAGGAGATTTGGGGTGATTTGGGGGTCCGGGGGAAATCTGGGGGATTTTGGGAGATTTTGGAGGCGTCCTGGGAGGATTGGAGGAATCTTGGGGGTCCTGGAGGGATTTGGGGGATTGTGGGTGGTCCTGGAGGAGATTTGGGGTGATTTGGGGGTCCTGGGGGATTTGGGGGTTCCTGGAAGGAATTTGGGGGATTTTGGGGAGATTTGGGAGGTTTTCAGAAGGATTTGGGGGGTCCTGGAGGGATTTGGGGGATTTGGGGGGTTCTGGGGGAAATTTGGGGGATTTTGGGGAGATTTGTGAGGTTTTCAGCGGATTTGAGGGGTCCTGGAAAGGATTTGGATGGTCCTGATGGGGTTTTGGGGGAGATTTGGGGGTCCTGGAGGGGATCTGGGGGGATTTGGGGGGTCCTGGAGGGGATTTGGGGGGATTTTGGGAGGGTTTTGGGGGGATTTTGGGGGGCTTTGGGGGGATTTTGGGGGGCTTGGGGGATTCTGGAGGGAATTTGGGGAAATTTTGCAGGTCCTGGGGGAGATCTTGAGCGGTTTTGGGGGTCTTGAGGGAATTTGGGGAGATTCGGGGGTCCTTTTGGGGATTTGGGGAAATTGTCCCCAAATTTCCCGAAATTTCTAAATTTCCGGAATTTCCGGATTTGCCAGGCCGAGGAGCGCCACGGAATTTCGAGGAGCGGCTGCGGCAGCTCGAGCGCAGCTGCAGGAGAAGAACCAGGAGCTGCAGAGGGTGGGCACCCCAAAAATGGGCACCCCAAAATTGGGGCACCCCAAAATTGGGGCACTTCAAAAATGGGCACCCCAAAATTGGGAGCATCCTATAAATGGGCACCCCAAAATGGGCACCCCAAAAATGGGCACCTGAAATTGGGGTATCCCAAAAACAGGAGCATCCGAAAAATGGGGGCACCAAAAATCTGCACCCCAAAAATGGGAGCATCCTATAAATGGGGACGCTAAAATGGGCACCCCAAAATTGGGGTACCCCAAAATTGGGGCACCCCAAAAATGGGGGCACTTCAAAAAATGGGCACTCCAAAAAATGGGCACCCCAAAATTGGGGTATCCCAAAAATGGGGGCATCCTATAAATGGGCACCCCAAAAATGGGCACCCCAAAATTGGGTTGGGGCATCCCAAAAATGGGGGCATCCTATAAATGGGCACCCCTAAAAATGGGGTACCCTAAAAATGGGCACCCCAAAAATGGGGCATTCCTAAAAATGGGCACCCCAAAATTGGGGTATCCCAAAATGGGAAACCCCAAAATTGGGGTACCTCAAAAATTGGGAACATTCTATAAATGGGGACACCAAAATTGGGGTACCCCAAAATTGGGCACCCCAAAAATGGGCACCCCAAAAATGGGGTATCCCAAAAATGGGAGCATCCTAGAAATGGGTACCCCAAAATGAGGGCGCTCCAAAAATGGGGCACTTCAAAAATGGGCACCCCAAAAATGGGCACCCCAAAATTGGGGTATCCCAAAAATGGGAGCATCCTAGAAATGGGGACACCAAAATTTGGGTACCCCAAAATTGGGAAACCCCAAAAATTGAGGTACCCCAAAAATGGGAGCATTCTATAAATGGGCACCCCAAAAATGGGCACCCCAAAAATGGGGACCCCAAAATAGCACCCCAAAAATGGGATTTCCCAAAAATGGGAGCATCCTAAAAATGGGGACACCAAAGTTGGGCACCCCAAAAATGGGCACCCCAAAAATGGGGACACCAAAAATGGGGGCACCCTAAAAATGGGAAACCGAAAAATGGGCACCCTAAATTTGGGGTACCCCAAAAATGGGAACATCCTAAAAATGGGGACACCAAAAATCTGAACCCCAAAAATTGGAAATCCCAAAATTGGGAGACCCCCAAACCGGGAAACCCCCAAAATTTTCACTCCCTAAAAATGTGACAACCCCAAATCCGCGCACCCCAAAAATTTGGGCACCCCAAATCTGTGCACCCCAAAAATGTGACAACTCCAAATTTGGGGACCCCAAAATGTGACAACCCCAAATTTTGGCACCCTAAAAATGTGACAACCCCAAATTTTGGCACCCCAAAATTTGGGCACCCCAAATTTGGGCACCCCAAAAACGTGAAACCCCAAATCCGCGCACCACAAAAATTTGGGCACCCCAAATTTGGGCACCCCAAAACCCGAACAACTCCAAATTTGGGCACCCCAAAACGTGACGACCCCAAAAATGGGGACACCCCAAAAATGTAGCACCCCAAAAATGTGAAAACCCCAAAATTTGGGGCACCCCAAAAACGTGACAACCCCAAATCCGCGCACCCCAAAAATTTGGGGCACCCCAAACTTCCCCCCACCCCCCAAAAAAACCCAATAAAAATCCAATTTATTCCCATTTCTCGAGCAAAACCGGCGGGTTTGCCCTTCCCCCTTCACTTTCTCACCCCGGATTTTTTTTTTTGGGGACCCCCCGGAAATTTTGGGGACCCCCTGCCCGAATTTTGGGGGCCGCAGGCGCGGCAGAGGGAGAAGATGAACGACGAGCACAACAAGCGGCTCTCGGAGACGGTGGATCGGCTGCTGAGCGAGAGCAACGAGCGGCTGCAGCTGCACCTCAAGGAGAGGATGGGCGCTCGAGGAGAAGGTGGGGGCCCAAAATTTGGGGAAAAATTTGGGGGTCCTGGGAAAAATTTGGGGGTCCTGGGAAAAAATTTGGGGGGTCCTGGGAGGAATTTGGGGGTCCTGGGAAAAATTTGGGGAGTTTGGGGAGTTTGGAGGTTCCCAGGAGCTCGGAAATTGTTTCAGTTGCATCTAAAGGAGAGGATGGGCGCGCTCGAGGAGAAGGTGGGGGCCCCAAAATTTGGGGAAAAAAATTTGGGGGTCCTGGGAAAAATTTGGGGGTCCTGGGAGAAATTTGGGGGTCCTGGGAAAAATTTGGGGGTCCCAGAGGGAATTTGGGGCAAATTTGGGGAGTTTGGGGAGTTTGGGGGTCCTGGGAGCTCGAAAATGGTTTCAGTTGGATCTCGAGGAGAAATTAGGGGGCCCCAAAATTTGGGGAAAAATTTTGGGGGTCCTGGGAGAAAATTTGGGGGTCCTGGGAGAAATTTGGGGGTCCCAGAGGGAATTTGGGTGGAATTTGGGGGAGTTTTGGGGGTCTGAAATGGCTCCAGTTGCACCTCGAAGAGAGGATGGGCGCTCGAGGAGAATTGGGGGGCCCCCAAAATTTGGGGGAAAAAAATTTGGGGGGTCCTGGGAAAAATTTGGGGGGTCCCAGAGGGAATTTGGGGGGGAATTCGGGGGGGTCCTGGAAGGGATTTCGGGGAGTTTTGGGGGTCTGGGATGGTTTCAGTTGCACCTCGAGGAGAGAATGGGGGGTCGAGGGAGAAATTGGGGGTCCCAAATTTGGGGAGGGTCCCAGGAAAAATTTGGGGGTCCTGGGAGAAATTTAGGGGTCCCAGAGGGAATTTGGGGGGGTCCCAGAGGGAATTTAGGGGGATTTTGGGGGGTCTGGGATGGTTTCAGTTGCACCTCGAGGAGAAATTGGGGTCCCCAAATTTGGGGAGGGGTCCCGAGAAATTTTGGGGAGAATTTGGGGGTCCCGGAAGGTCCTGGTTGGGATTTTGGGGGGTCCTGGAAGGGATTTGAGGATTTTGGGGGATCCAGGAGGAATTTTGGGGGTCTGGGGGGGATTTTGGGGATTTTTGGGGTCCCGGGGTGAATTTGGGGATTTTGGGGGTCCCGCCCCCCTGAGCCCCCTCCCAAATTCCCCCAGAATTCGCTGAGCGAGGAAATCGCCAACATGAAGAAAACGCAGGACGAGCTGCTGCTCAACAAGGTTTGGGGGGATTTTGGGGGTCCAGGCGGAATTTTGGGGTCCCCAACTCTGAATCCCCTCCCCAAATTCCCAAATCCCCAAAATTCCCAAAATTCCCAAAAATCCCAAATTTCCAACCCCAGGAGCCGTTGGGGAATTTTGGGGGCGAATTTTGGGGGATTTTGGGAGGTCCTAGCGGAATTTTGGGGTCCCCAACTCTGAATCCCTCCCCAAATTCCCAAATTCCCAAAAATTCCCCAAAAATTCAAAAAATTCCCCAAAAATAAAAAATTTCCCAAATTTCCAACCCTAGGAGCAGCTGCTGGAGGAGCTGGGGGAATTTTGGGGGAATTTGGGGGATTTTGGGGTCCCGTTGGAATTTTGGGGTCCCCAACTCTGAATCCCCTCCCCAAATTCCCAAATTCCCCAAAAATTCCCCAAAATTCCCAAAAATAATCCCAAAAATCCCAGATTTCCAACCCCAGGAGCCGTTGGGGGGGGAATTTTGGGGCAGATTTTGAGGATTTGGGGGTCCAGCAGAATTTTGGGGTCCCCAGCGCTGAATCCCCTCCCCAAATTCCCAAAAATCCAAAATTCCCCAAAATTCCCAAAAATCCCCAAAAATCCCAAAAATCCCAAATTTC
>JAKWBO010001026.1:0-20622 GCA_034336685.1 Luscinia luscinia
GCAAACAGTTCTGCACGCCACCCACGGGTGGGCCGGCCGTGGCGGCACACCCAGTGGCACACGCAAACAGTTCTGCACGCCCACCCACGGGTGGGCCGGCCGTGGCGGCACACCCAGAGGCACACGCAAACACTTCTGCACGCCCACTCCACGGGTGGGCCGGCCGTGGCGGCACACCCAGAGGCACACGCAAACAGTCTCTGCACGCCCACCCACGGGTGGGCCGGCTGTGGCGGCACACCCAGAGGCAAACGCAGGCCCTTCTGCACGCCCACCCACGGGGTGGGCCGGCCGTGGCGGCACACACCCAGAGGCAACCGCAAACCCTTCTGCACGCCCACCCACGGGTGGGCCGGCCGTGGCGGCACACCCAGTGGCACACGCAAACAGTTCTGCACGCCCACCCACGGGTGGGCCGGCTGTGGCGGCACACCCAGTGGCACACGCAAACAGTTCTGCACGCCCACCCACGGGTGGGCCGGCCGTGGCGGCACACCCAGAGGCAACACGCAAACAGCTTCTGCACGCCCACCCACGGGTGGGCCGGCCGTGGCGGCACACCCAGAGGCACACCGCAAAACCGTTCTGCACGCCCACCCACGGGTGGGCCGGCCGTGGCGGCACACCCAGTGGCACACGCAAACAGTTCTGCACGCCCACCCACGGGTGGGCCGGCCGTGGCGGCACACCCAGTGGCACACGCAGACCGTTCTGCACGCCCACCCACGGGTGGGCCGGGCCGTGGCGGCACACCCAGAGGCACACGCAAACAGTTCTGCACGCCCACCCACGGGTGGGCCGGCCGTGGCGGCACACCCAGAGGCACACGCAAACAGTTCTGCACGCCCCACCCACGGGTGGGCCGGCCGTGGCGGCACACCCAGAGGCACACGCAAACAGTTCTGCACGCCCACCCACGGGTGGGCCGGCCGTGGCGGCACACCCAGTGGCACACGCAAACAGCTTCTGCACGCCCACCCACGGGTGGGCCGGCCGTGGCGGCACACCCAGTGGCAACACGCAAACAGTTCTGCACGCCCACCCACGGGTGGGCCGGCCGTGGCGGCACACCCAGTGGCACACGCAAACAGCTTCTGCACGCCCACCCACGGGTGGGCCGGCCGTGGCGGCACACCCAGAGGCAACCGCAGAACCCTTCTGCACGCCCACCCACGGGTGGGCCGGCCGTGGCGGCACACCCAGAGGCAACACGCAAACAGTTCTGCACGCCCACCCACGGGTGGGCCGGCCGTGGCTGCACACCCAGTGGCACACGAAACAGTTCTGCACGCCCACCACGGTGGCCGTGGCGGCACACCCAGAGGCAACCGCAGGCTCTTCTGAACGCCCACCCACGGGTGGGCCGGCCGTGGCGGCACACCCAGAGGCAACCGCAAACTCTTCTGCACGCCCACCCACGGGTAGGCCGGCCGTGGCGGCACACCCAGTGGCACACGTAAACAGTTCTGCACGCCCACCCACGGGTGGGCCGATTGTGGCGGCACACCCAGTGGCACACGCAAACAGTTCTGCACGCCCACCCACGGGTGGGCCGGCCGTGGCGGCACACCCAGAGGCAACCGCAGGCCCTTCTGCACGCCCACCCACGGGTGGGCCGGCCGTGGCGGCACACCCAGAGGCAACCGCAAACTCTTACGCACGCCCACCCTGGGGTAGGCCAGCCGTGGCGGCACACCCAGTGGCACACGTAAACAGTTCTGCACGCCCACCCACGGGTGGGCCGGTTGTGGCGGCACACCCAGTGGCACACGCAAAGAGTTCTGCACGCCCACCCACGGGTTGGCCGGCCGTGGCGGCACACCCAGTGGCACACGCAAACAGTTCTGCACGCCCACCCACGGGTGGGCCGGCCGTGGCCGCTCACCTTGAGGCAACCCCAGGCCCTTCTGCACGCCCACCCACGGGTGGGCCGGCCGTGGCCGCACACCCAGAGGCAAACGCAGGCCCTTCTGCACGCCCACCCACGGGTGGGCCGGCCGTGGCGGCACACCCAGAGGCACACGCAAACAGTTCTGCACGCCCACTCACGGGTGGGCCGGCCGTGGCGGCACACCCAGAGGCAACCGCAGGCCCTTCTGCACGCCCACTCACGGGAGGGCCGGCCGTGGCGGCACACCCGGCGGCAACCGCAAACCCTTCTGCACGCCCACCCACGGGTGGGCCGGCCGGGGCGGCACACCCAGTGGCACAGGCAAACAGTTCTGAACGCCCACCCACGGGTGGGCCGGCCGTAGCTGCACACCCAGTGGCACACGCAAACAGTTCTGCACGCCCACCCACGGGTGGGCCGGCCGTGGCGGCACACCCAGAGGCAAACGCAGGCACTTCTGCACGCCCACCCACGGGTGGGCCAGACGTGCCGGCACACCGAGAGGCAACCGCAGGCCCTTCTGCACGCCCACCCACGGGTGGGCCGGCCGTGGCGGCACACCCAGAGGCAACGGCAGGCCCTTCTGCACGCCCACCCACGGGTGGGCCGGCCGTGGCGGCACATCCAGAGGCACATGCAAACCCTTCTGCACGCCCACCCACGGGTGGGCCGGCCGTGTCGGCACAGCCATTGGCACACGGAAACAGTTCTGCACGCCCACCCACGGGTGAACCGGCCGTGGCGGCACACCCAGAGGCAACCGCAAACAGTTCTGCACGCCCACCCACGGGTGGGCCGGCCGTGGCGGCACACCCAGTGGCACACGGAAACAGTTCTGCACGCCCAACCACGGGTGGGCCGGCCGTGGCGGCACACCCAGAGGCAAAACAAGGCTCTTCTGCACGCCCACCCACGGGTGGGCCGGCCGTGGCGGCACACCCAGAGGCACACGCAAACAGTTCTGCACGCCCACCCACGGGTGGGCCGGCCGTGGCGGGACACCCAGAGACAACCGCAGGCCCTTCTGCACACCCACCCACGAATGGGCCGGCCGTAGCGGCACACCCAGAGGCACACGCAAACAGTTCTGCACGCCCACCCACGGGTGGGCCGGCCGTGGCGGGACACCCAGAGGCAACCGCAGGCCCTTCTGCACACCCACCCACGAATGGGCCGGCCGTAGCGGCACACCCAGAGGCACACGCAAACAGTTCTGCACGCCCACCCACGGGTGGGCCGGCCGTGGCGGCACACCCAGAGGCAATCGCAGGCCCTTCTGCACGCCCACCCACGGTTGGGCCGGCCGTGGCGGCACACCCAGTGGCACATGCAAACAGTTCTGCACGCCCACCCACGGGTGGGCCGGCCGTGGCGGCACACCCAGAGGCAAACGCAGGCATCTTCTGCACGCCCACCCACGGGTGGGCCGGCCGTGGCGGCACACCCAGTGGCACACGCAAACAGTTCTGCACGCCCACCCACGGGTGGGCCGGCCGTGGCGGCACAATCCAGTGGCACACGCAAAGAGTTCTGCACGCCAGCCACGGGTGAGCCGGCGGTGGCGGCACACCCAGTGGCACAGGCAAACCCTTCTGCACGCCCACCCACGGGTGGGCCGGCCGTGGCTGCACACCCAGTGGCACACGCAAACAGTTCTGCACGCCCACCCACGGGTGGGCCGGCCGTGGCGGCACACCCAGAGGCAACCGCAAACCCTTCTGCACGCCCACCCACGGGTGGGCCGGCCGTGGCGGCACACCCAGTGGCACACGCAAACAGTTCTGCACGCCCACCCACGGGTGGGCCGGCTGTGGCGGCACACCCAGAGGCAACCGCAGGCCCTTCTGCACGCCCACTCACGGGTGGGCCGGCCGTGGCGGCACACCCAGAGGCAACCGCAAACCCTTCTGCACGCCCACCCACGGGTGGGCCGGTTGTGGCGGCACACCCAGTGGCACACGCAAACAGTTCTGCACGCCCACCCACGGGTGGGCCGGTCGTGGCGGCACACCCAGAGGCAACCGCAGGCCCTTCTGCACGCCCACCCACGGGTGGGCCGGCCGTGGCGGCACACCCAGTGGCACACGCAAACAGTTCTGCACGCCCAGCCACGGGTGGGCCGGCCGTGGCGGCACACCCAGTGGCACACGCAAACCGTTCTGCACGCCCACCCACGGGTGGGCCGGCCGTGGCGGCACACCCAGAGGCAACCGCAAACCCTTCTGCACGCCCACCCACGGGTGGGCCGGCCGTGGCGGCACATCCAGTGGCACACGCAAACAGTTCTGCACGCCCACCCACGGGTGGGCCGGCCGTGGCTGCACAACCAGTGGCACACGCAAACAGTTCTTCACGCCCACCCACGGGTGGGCCGGTTGTGGCGGCACACCCAGTGGCACACGCAAACAGTTCTGCACGCCCACCCACGGGTGGGCCGGCCGTGGCGGCACACCCAGAGGCAACCGCAAACCCTTCTGCACGCCCACCCACGGGTGGGCCGGCCGTGGCGGCACACCCAGAGGCACACGCAAACAGTTCTGCACGCCCACCCACGGGTGGGCCGGCTGTGGCGGCACACCCAGAGGCAACCGCAGGCCCTTCTGCACGCCCACTCACGGGTGGGCCGGCCGTGGCGGCACACCCAGAGGCAACCGCAAACCCTTCTGCACGCCCACCCACGGGTGGGCCGGTCGTGGCGGTACACCCAGTGGCACACGCAAACAGTTCTGCACGCCCACCCACGGGTGGGCCGGTTGTGGCGGCACACCCAGTGGCACACGCAAACAGTTCTGCACGCCCACCCACGGGTGGCCCGGCCGTGGCGGCACACCCAGAGGCAACCGCAGGCCCCTTCTGCACGCCCCACCCCACGGGTGGGCCGGCCGTGGCGGCACACCCAGAGGCAACCGCAAACCCTTCTGCACGCCCACCCTCGGGTAGGCCGGCCGTGGCGGCACACCCAGTGGCACACGTAAACAGTTCTGCACGCCCACCCACGGGTGGGCCGGTTGTGGCGGCACACCCAGTGGCACACGCAAACAGTTCTGCACGCCCACCCACGGGTGGGCCGGCCGTGGCGGCACACCCAGAGGCAACCGCAAACCCTTCTGCACGCCCACCCACGGGTGGGCCGGCCGTGGCGGCACACCCAGTGGCACACGCAAACAGTTCTGCACGCCCACCCACGGGTGGGCCGGCTGTGGCGGCACACCCAGAGGCAACCGCAGGCCCTTCTGCACGCCCACTCACGGGTGGGCCGGCCGTGGCGGCACACCCAGAGGCACACGCAAACCCTTCTGCACGCGCAGCCATGGGTGGGCCGGCCGTGGCGGCACACCCAGTGGCACACGCAAACAGTTCTGCACGCCCACCCACAGGTGGGCCGGCCGTAGCGGCACACCCAGTGGCACACGCAAACAGTTCTGCACGCCCACCCACGGGTGGCCCGGCCGTGGCGGCACACCCAGAGGCAACCGCAGGCCCTTCTGCACGCCCACCCACGGGTGGGCCGGCCGTGGCGGCACACCCAGAGGCAACCGCAAACCCTTCTGCACGCCCACCCTCGGGTAGGCCGGCCGTGGCGGCACACCCAGTGGCACACGTAAACAGTTCTGCACGCCCACCCACGGGTGGGCCGGTTGTGGCGGCACACCCAGTGGCACACGCAAACAGTTCTGCACGCCCACCCACGGGTGGGCCGGCCGTGGCGGCACATCCAGTGGCACACGCAAACAGTTCTGCACGCCCACCCATGGGTGGGCCGGCCGTGGCGGCACACCCAGAGGCAAACGCAGGCACTTCTGCACGCCCACCCACGGGTGGGCCGGCCGTGGCGGCACACCCAGAGGCACACGCAAACAGTTCTGCACGCCCACCCACGGGTGGGCCGGCTGTGGCGGCACACCCAGAGGCAACCGCAGGCCCTTCTGCACGCCCACTCACGGGTGGGCCGGCCGTGGCGGCACACCCAGAGGCAACCGCAAACCCTTCTTCACGCGCAGCCATGGGTGGGCCGGCCGTGGCGGCACATCCAGTGGCACACGCAAACAGTTCTGCACGCCCAACCACGGGTGGGCCGGCCGTGGCGGCACAATTAGTGGCACACGCAAAGAGTTCTGCACGCCAGCCACGGGTGAGCCGGCGGTGGCGGCACACCCAGTGGCACAGGCAAACCCTTCTGCACGCCCACCCACGGGTGGGCCGGCCGTGGCGGCACACCCAGTGGCACACGCAAACAGTTCTGCACGCCCACCCACGGGTGGGCCGGCCGTGGCGGCACACCCAGAGGCAACCGCAAACCCTTCTGCACGCCCACCCACGGGTGGGCCGGCCGTGGCGGCACACCCAGTGGCACACGCAAACAGTTCTGCACGCCCACCCACGGGTGGGCCGGCCGTGGCGGCACACCCAGTGGCACACGCAAACAGTTCTGCACGCCCACCCACGGGTGGGCCGGCCGTGGCGGCACACCCAGTGGCACACGCAAACAGTTCTGCACGCCCACCCACGGGTGGGCCGGCCGTGGCGGCACACCCAGAGGCAACACGCAAACCCTTCTGCACGCCCACCCACGGGTGGGCCGGCCGTGGCGGCACACCCAGAGGCACACCGCAAACCCATTCTGCACGCCCACCCACGGGTGGGCCGGCCGTGGCGGCACACCCAGTGGCACACGCAAACAGTTCTGCACGCCCACCCACGGGTGGGCCGGCCGTGGCGGCACATCCAGTGGCACACGCAAACAGTTCTGCACGCCCACCCACGGGTGGGCCGGCCGTGGCGGCACACCCAGTGGCACACGCAAACAGTTCTGCACGCCCACCCACGGGTGGGCCGGCCGTGGCGGCACACCCAGAGGCAACCGCAAACCCTTCTGCACGCCCACCCACGGGTGGGCCGGCCGTGGCGGCACACCCAGAGGCACACGCAAACAGTTCTGCACGCCCACCCACGGGTGGGCCGGCTGTGGCGGCACACCCAGAGGCAACCGCAGGCCCTTCTGCACGCCCACTCACGGGTGGGCCGGCCGTGGCGGCACACCCAGAGGCACACGCAAACAGTTCTGCACGCCCACCCACGGGTGGGCCGGCCGTGGCGGCACACCCAGAGGCAACCGCAAACCCTTCTGCACGCCCACCCACGGGTGGGCCGGCCGTGGCGGCACACCCAGTGGCACACGCAAACAGTTCTGCACGCCCCACCCACGGGTGGGCCGGCTGTGGCGGCACACCCAGAGGCAACCGCAGGCCCCTTCTGCACGCCCCACTCACGGGTGGGCCGGCCGTGGCGGCACACCCAGAGGCACACGCAAACCCTTCTGCACGCCCACGCCACGGGTGGGCCGGCCGTGGCGGCACACCCAGTGGCACACGCAAACAGTTCTGCACGCCCACCCACGGGTGGGCCGGCCGTGGCGGCACACCCAGTGGCACACGCAAACAGTTCTGCACGCCCACCCACGGGTGGGCCGGCCGTGGCGGCACACCCAGAGGCAACCGCAGGCCCTTCTGCACGCCCACCCACGGGTGGGCCGGCCGTGGCGGCACACCCAGAGGCAACCGCAAACCCTTCTGCACGCCCACCCTCGGGTAGGCCGGCCGTGGCGGCACACCCAGTGGCACACGTAAACAGTTCTGCACGCCCACCCACGGGTGGGCCGGCCGTGGCGGCACACCCAGTGGCACACGCAAACAGTTCTGCACGCCCACCCACGGGTGGGCCGGCCGTGGCGGCACATCCAGTGGCACACGCAAACAGTTCTGCACGCCCACCCACGGGTGGGCCGGCCGTGGCGGCACACCCAGAGGCAAACGCAGGCACTTCTGCACGCCCAACCACGGGTGGGCCGGCCGTGGCGGCACAATTAGTGGCACACGCAAAGTGTTCTGCACGCCAGCCACGGGTGAGCTGGCGGTGGCGGCACACCCAGTGGCACAGGCAAACCCTTCTGCACGCCCACCCACGGGTGGGCCGGCCGTGGCGGCACACCCAGTGGCACACGCAAACAGTTCTGCACGCCCACCCACGGGTGGGCCGGCCGTGGCGGCACACCCAGTGGCAACACGCAAACCCTTCTGCACGCCCACCCACGGGTGGGCCGGCCGTGGCGGCACACCCAGTGGCACACGCAAACAGTTCTGCACGCCCACCCACGGGTGGGCCGGCCGTGGCGGCACACCCAGTGGCACACGCAAACAGTTCTGCACGCCCACCCACGGGTGGGCCGGCCGTGGCGGCACATCCAGTGGCACACGCAAACAGTTCTGCACGCCCAACCACGGGTGGGCCGGCCGTGGCGGCACAATTAGTGGCACACGCAGAGAGTTCTGCACGCCAGCCACGGGTGAGCTGGCGGTGGCGGCACACCCAGTGGCACAGGCAAACCCTTCTGCACGCCCACCCACGGGTGGGCCGGCCGTGGCTGCACACCCAGTGGCACACGCAAACAGTTCTGCACGCCCACCCACGGGTGGGCCGGCCGTGGCGGCACACCCAGAGGCAACCGCAAACCCTTCTGCACGCCCACCCACGGGTGGGCCGGCCGTGGCGGCACACCCAGTGGCACACGCAAACAGTTCTGCACGCCCACCCACGGGTGGGCCGGCCGTGGCGGCACACCCAGAGGCAACCGCAGGCCCTTCTGCACGCCCACTCACGGGTGGGCCGGCCGTGGCGGCACACCCAGAGGCAACCGCAAACCCTTCTGCACGCCCACCCACGGGTGGGCCGGCCGTGGCGGCACACCCAGAGGCAACCGCAAACAGTTCTGCACGCCCACCCACGGGTGGGCCGGCCGAGGCTGCACACCCAGTGGCACACGCAAACAGTTCTGCACGCCCACCCACGGGTGGGCCGGCCGTGGCGGCACACCCAGAGGCAACCGCAGGCCCTTCTGCACGCCCACCCACGGGTGGGCCGGCCGTGGCGGCACACCCAGAGGCAACCGCAAACCCTTCTGCACGCCCACCCTCGGGTAGGCCGGCCGTGGCGGCACACCCAGTGGCACACGTAAACAGTTCTGCACGCCCACCCACGGGTGGGCCGGTTGTGGCGGCACACCCAGTGGCACACGCAAACAGTTCTGCACGCCCACCCACGGGTGGGCCGGCCGTGGCGGCACATCCAGTGGCACACGCAAACAGTTCTGCACGCCCACCCACGGGTGGGCCGGCCGTGGCGGCACACCCAGAGGCAAACGCAGGCACTTCTGCACGCCCACCCACGGGTGGGCCGGCCGTGGCGGCACATCCAGTGGCACACGCAAACAGTTCTGCACGCCCAACCACGGGTGGGCCGGCCGTGGCGGCACACTCAGTGGCACACGCAAAGAGTTCTGCACGCCAGCCACGGGTGAGCCGGCGGTGGCGGCACACCCAGTGGCACACGCAAACAGTTCTGCACGCCCACCCACGGGTGGGCCGGCCGTGGCGGCACACCCAGAGGCAACCGCAAACCCTTCTGCACGCCCACCCACGGGTGGGCCGGCCGTGGCGGCACACCCAGTGGCACACGCAAACAGTTCTGCACGCCCACCCACGGGTGGGCCGGCTGTGGCGGCACACCCAGAGGCAACCGCAGGCCCTTCTGCACGCCCACTCACGGGTGGGCCGGCCGTGGCGGCACACCCAGAGGCAACCGCAAACCCTTCTGCACGCCCACCCTCGGGTAGGCCGGCCGTGGCGGCACACCCAGTGGCACACGTAAACAGTTCTGCACGCCCACCCACGGGTGGGCCGGTTGTGGCGGCACACACAGTGGCACACGCAAACCCTTCTGCACGCCCACCCACGGGTGGGCCGGCCGTGGCGGCACACCCAGTGGCACACGCAAACAGTTCTGCACGCCCAGCCACGGGTGGGCCGGCCGTGGCGGCACACCCAGTGGCACACGCAAACCGTTCTGCACGCCCACCCACGGGTGGGCCGGCCGTGGCGGCACACCCAGAGGCAACCGCAAACCCTTCTGCACGCCCACCCACGGGTGGGCCGGCCGTGGCGGCACATCCAGTGGCACACGCAAACAGTTCTGCACGCCCACCCACGGGTGGGCCGGCCGTGGCTGCACACCCAGTGGCACACGCAAACAGTTCTGCACGCCCACCCACGGGTGGGCCGGTTGTGGCGGCACACCCAGTGGCACACGCAAACAGTTCTGCACGCCCACCCACGGGTGGGCCGGCCGTGGCGGCACACCCAGAGGCAACCGCAAACCCTTCTGCACGCCCACCCACGGGTGGGCCGGCCGTGGCGGCACACCCAGAGGCACACGCAAACAGTTCTGCACGCCCACCCACGGGTGGGCCGGCTGTGGCGGCACACCCAGAGGCAACCGCAGGCCCTTCTGCACGCCCACTCACGGGTGGGCCGGCCGTGGCGGCACACCCAGAGGCAACCGCAAACCCTTCTGCACGCCCACCCACGGGTGGGCCGGTCGTGGCGGCACACCCAGTGGCACACGCAAACAGTTCTGCACGCCCACCCACGGGTGGGCCGGCCGTAGCGGCACACCCAGTGGCACACGCAAACAGTTCTGCACGCCCACCCACGGGTGGGCCGGCCGTGGCGGCACACCCAGAGGCAACCGCAGGCCCTTCTGCACGCCCACCCACGGGTGGGCCGGCCGTGGCGGCACACCCAGAGGCAACCGCAAACCCTTCTGCACGCCCACCCACGGGTAGGCCGGCCGTGGCGGCACACCCAGTGGCACACGTAAACAGTTCTGCACGCCCACCCACGGGTGGGCCGGTTGTGGCGGCACACCCAGTGGCACACGCAAACAGTTCTGCACGCCCACCCACGGGTGGGCCGGCCGTGGCGGCACACCCAGAGGCAACCGCAAACCCTTCTGCACGCCACTCCACGGGTGGGCCGGCCGTGGCGGCACACCCAGTGGCACACGCAAACAGTTCTGCACGCCCACCCACGGGTGGGCCGGCTGTGGCGGCACACCCAGAGGCAACCGCAGGCCCTTCTGCACGCCCACTCACGGGTGGGCCGGCCGTGGCGGCACACCCAGAGGCACACGCAAACCCTTCTGCACGCGCAGCCATGGGTGGGCCGGCCGTGGCGGCACACCCAGTGGCACACGCAAACAGTTCTGCACGCCCACCCACGGGTGGGCCGGCCGTGGCGGCACACCCAGTGGCACACGCAAACAGTTCTGCACGCCCACCCACGGGTGGGCCGGCCGTGGCGGCACACCCAGAGGCAACCGCAGGCCCTTCTGCACGCCCACCCACGGGTGGGCCGGCCGTGGCGGCACACCCAGAGGCAACCGCAAACCCTTCTGCACGCCCACCCTCGGGTAGGCCGGCCGTGGCGGCACACCCAGTGGCACACGCAAACAGTTCTGCACGCCCACCCACGGGTGGGCCGGCTGTGGCGGCACACCCAGTGGCACACGCAAACAGTTCTGCACGCCCACCCACGGGTGGGCCGGCCGTGGCGGCACATCCAGTGGCACACGCAAACAGTTCTGCACGCCCACCCACGGGTGGGCCGGCCGTGGCGGCACACCCAGAGGCAAACGCAGGCACTTCTGCACGCCCACCCACGGGTGGGCCGGCCGTGGCGGCACATCCAGTGGCACACGCAAACAGTTCTGCACGCCCACCCACGGGTGGGCCGGCTGTGGCGGCACACCCAGAGGCAACCGCAGGCCCTTCTGCACGCCCACTCACGGGTGGGCCGGCCGTGGCGGCACACCCAGAGGCAACCGCAAACCCTTCTGCACGCGCAGCCATGGGTGGGCCGGCCGTGGCGGCACACCCAGTGGCACACGCAAACAGTTCTGCACGCCCACCCACGGGTGGGCCGGCCGTAGCGGCACACCCAGAGGCACACGCAAACAGTTCTGCACGCCCACCCACGGGTGGCCCGGCCGTGGCGGCACACCCAGAGGCAACCGCAGGCCCTTCTGCACGCCCACCCACGGGTGGGCCGGCCGTGGCGGCACACCCAGAGGCAACCGCAAACCCTTCTGCACGCCCACCCTCGGGTAGGCCGGCCGTGGCGGCACACCCAGTGGCACACGTAAACAGTTCTGCACGCCCACCCACGGGTGGGCCGGTTGTGGCGGCACACCCAGTGGCACACGCAAACAGTTCTGCACGCCCACCCACGGGTGGGCCGGCCGTGGCGGCACATCCAGTGGCACACGCAAACAGTTCTGCACGCCCACTCCACGGGTGGGCCGGCCGTGGCGGCACACCCAGAGGCAAACGCAGGCATCTTCTGCACGCCCACCCACGGGTGGGCCGGCCGTGGCGGCACATCCAGTGGCACACGCAAACAGTTCTGCACGCCCAACCACGGGTGGGCCGGCCGTGGCGGCACACTTAGTGGCACACGCAAAGAGTTCTGCACGCCAGCCACGGGTGAGCCGGCGGTGGCGGCACACCCAGTGGCACAGGCAAACCTCTTCTGCACGCCCACCCACGGGTGGGCCGGCCGTGGCTGCACACCCAGTGGCACACGCAAACAGTTCTGCACGCCCACCCACGGGTGGGCCGGCCGTGGCGGCACACCCAGAGGCAACGGCAAACCCTTCTGCACGCTCACCCACGGGTGGGCCGGCCGTGGCGGCACACCCAGTGGCACACGCAAACAGTTCTGCACGCCCACTCCACGGGTGGGCCGGCTGTGGCGGCACACCCAGAGGCAACCGCAGGCCCTTCTGCACGCCCACTCACGGGTGGGCCGGCCGTGGCGGCACACCCAGAGGCAACACGCAAACCCTTCTGCACGCTCCACCCACGGGTGGGCCGGCCGTGGCGGCACACCCAGTGGCAACACGCAAACAGTTCTGCACGCCCACCCACGGGTGGGCCGGCCGTGGCTGCACACCCAGTGGCACACGCAAACAGTTCTGCACGCCCACCCACGGGTGGGCCGGCCGTGGCGGCACACCCAGTGGCACACGCAAACAGTTCTGCACGCCCACCCACGGGTGGGCCGGCCGTGGCGGCACATCCAGAGGCAACCGCAGACCCTTCTGCACGCCCACCCACGGGTGGGCCGGCCGTGGCGGCACACCCAGAGGCAACCGCAAACCTCTTCTGCACGCCCACCCACGGGTGGGCCGGCCGTGGCGGCACACCCAGTGGCACACGCAAACAGTTCTGCACGCCCACCCACGGGTGGGCCGGTCGTGGCGGCACACCCAGTGGCACACGCAAACAGTTCTGCACGCCCACCCACGGGTGGGCCGGCCGTGGCGGCACACCCAGTGGCACACGCAAACAGTTCTGCACGCCCACCCACGGGTGGGCCGGCCGTGGCGGCACACCCAGAGGCAACACGCAGACAGTTCTGCACGCCCACCCACGGGTGGGCCGGCCGTGGCGGCACACCCAGAGGCAACCGCAAACCCTTCTGCACGCCCACCCACGGGTGGGCCGGCCGTGGCGGCACACCCAGTGGCACACGCAAACAGTTCTGCACGCCCACCCACGGGTGGGCCGGCCGTGGCGGCACACCCAGTGGCAACACGCAAACCGTTCTGCACGCCCACCCACGGGTGGGCCGGCCGTGGCGGCACACCCAGTGGCACACGCAGACAGTTCTGCACGCCCACCCACGGGTGGGCCGGCCGTGGCGGCACACCCAGAGGCACACCGCAGACACTTCTGCACGCCCACTCCACGGGTGGGCCGGCCGTGGCGGCACACCCAGAGGCAACACGCAAACACTTCTGCACGCCCACCCACGGGTGGGCCGGCCGTGGCGGCACACCCAGTGGCACACGCAAACAGTTCTGCACGCCCACCCACGGGTGGGCCGGCCGTGGCGGCACACCCAGTGGCACACGCAGACAGTTCTGCACGCCCACCCACGGGTGGGCCGGCCGTGGCGGCACACCCAGAGGCAACCGCAGACAGCTTCTGCACGCCCACCCACGGGTGGGCCGGCCGTGGCGGCACACCCAGTGGCACACGCAAACAGTTCTGCACGCCCACCCACGGGTGGGCCGGCCGTGGCGGCACACCCAGTGGCACACGCAAACAGTTCTCGGCACGCCCACCCACGGGTGGGCCGGCTGTGGCGGCACACCCAGTGGCACACGCAAACAGTTCTGCACGCCCACCCACGGGTGGGCCGGCCGTGGCGGCACACCCAGAGGCAACCGCAAACCCTTCTGCACGCCCACCCACGGGTGGGCCGGCCGTGGCGGCACACCCAGTGGCACACGCAAACAGTTCTGCACGCCCACCCACGGGTGGGCCGGCCGTGGCGGCACACCCAGAGGCAACCGCAGGCCCTTCTGCACGCCCACTCACGGGTGGGCCGGCCGTGGCGGCACACCCAGAGGCACACGCAAACCCTTCTGCACGCCCACCCACGGGTGGGCCGGCCGTGGCGGCACACCCAGTGGCACACGCAAACAGTTCTGCACGCCCACCCACGGGTGGGCCGGCCGTGGCGGCACACCCAGTGGCACACGCAAACAGTTCTGCACGCCCACCCACGGGTGGGCCGGCCGTGGCGGCACACCCAGAGGCAACACGCAGACCGTTCTGCACGCCCACCCACGGGTGGGCCGGCCGTGGCGGCACACCCAGAGGCAACCGCAAACCCTTCTGCACGCCCACCCACGGGTGGGCCGGCCGTGGCGGCACACCCAGTGGCACACGCAAACAGTTCTGCACGCCCACCCACGGGTGGGCCGGCCGTGGCGGCACACCCAGTGGCACACGCAGACAGTTCTGCACGCCCACCCACGGGTGGGCCGGCCGTGGCGGCACACCCAGTGGCACACGCAAACAGTTCTGCACGCCCACCCACGGGTGGGCCGGCCGTGGCGGCACACCCAGAGGCAACACGCAGACCCTTCTGCACGCCCACCCACGGGTGGGCCGGCCGTGGCGGCACACCCAGAGGCAACACGCAAACAGTTCTGCACGCCCACCCACGGGTGGGCCGGCCGTGGCGGCACACCCAGTGGCACACGCAAACAGTTCTGCACGCCCACCCACGGGTGGGCCGGCCGTGGCGGCACACCCAGAGGCAACCGCAAACCCTTCTGCACGCCCACCCACGGGTGGGCCGGCCGTGGCGGCACACCCAGTGGCACACGCAAAGAGTTCTGCACGCCCACTCCACGGGTGGGCCGGCCGTAGCGGCACACCCAGAGGCACACGCAAACAGTTCTGCACGCCCACCCACGGGTGGCCCGGCCGTGGCGGCACACCCAGAGGCAACCGCAGGCCCTTCTGCACGCCCACTCCACGGGTGGGCCGGCCGTGGCGGCACACCCAGAGGCAACCGCAAACCCTTCTGCACGCCCACCTCGGGTAGGCCGGCCGTGGCGGCACACCCAGTGGCACACGCAAACAGTTCTGCACGCCCACCCACGGGTGGGCCGGTTGTGGCGGCACACCCAGTGGCACACGCAAACAGTTCTGCACGCCCACCCACGGGTGGGCCGGCCGTGGCGGCACATCCAGTGGCACACGCAAACAGTTCTGCACGCCCACCCACGGGTGGGCCGGCCGTGGCGGCACACCCAGAGGCAAACGCAGGCATCTTCTGCACGCCCACCCACGGGTGGGCCGGCCGTGGCGGCACATCCAGTGGCACACGCAAACAGTTCTGCACGCCCAACCACGGGTGGGCCGGCCGTGGCGGCACAATTAGTGGCACACGCAAAGAGTTCTGCACGCCAGCCACGGGTGAGCCGGCGGTGGCGGCACACCCAGTGGCACAGGCAAACCTCTTCTGCACGCCCACCCACGGGTGGGCCGGCCGTGGCTGCACACCCAGTGGCACTCGCAAACAGTTCTGCACGCCCACCCACGGGTGGGCCGGCCGTGGCGGCACACCCAGAGGCAACCGCAAACCCTTCTGCACGCCCACCCACGGGTGGGCCGGCCGTGGCGGCACACCCAGTGGCACACGCAAACAGTTCTGCACGCCCACCCACGGGTGGGCCGGCTGTGGCGGCACACCCAGAGGCAACCGCAGGCCCTTCTGCACGCCCACTCACGGGTGGGCCGGCCGTGGCGGCACACCCAGAGGCAACACGCAAACCCTTCTGCACGCCCACCCACGGGTGGGCCGGCCGTGGCGGCACACCCAGTGGCACACGCAAACAGTTCTGCACGCCCACCCACGGGTGGGCCGGCCGTGGCGGCACACCCAGTGGCACACGCAAACAGTTCTGCACGCCCACCCACGGGTGGGCCGGCCGTGGCGGCACACCCAGTGGCACACGCAAACAGTTCTGCACGCCCACCCACGGGTGGGCCGGCCGTGGCGGCACACCCAGAGGCAACCGCAAACCCTTCTGCACGCCCACCCACGGGTGGGCCGGCCGTGGCGGCACACCCAGAGGCAACACGCAAACACGTTCTGCACGCCCACCCACGGGTGGGCCGGCCGTGGCGGCACACCCAGTGGCACACGCAAACAGTTCTGCACGCCCACCCACGGGTGGGCCGGCCGTGGCGGCACACCCAGTGGCACACGCAAACAGTTCTGCACGCCCACCCACGGGTGGGCCGGCCGTGGCGGCACACCCAGAGGCAACCGCAAACCCTTCTGCACGCCCACCCACGGGTGGGCCGGCCGTGGCGGCACACCCAGTGGCACACGCAAACAGTTCTGCACGCCCACCCACGGGTGGGCCGGCCGTGGCGGCACACCCAGTGGCACACCGCAAACAGCTTCTGCACGCCCACCCACGGGTGGGCCGGCCGTGGCGGCACACCCAGTGGCACACGCAAACAGTTCTGCACGCCCACCCACGGGTGGGCCGGCCGTGGCGGCACACCCAGAGGCAACACGCAAACACTTCTGCACGCCCACTCCACGGGTGGGCCGGCCGTGGCGGCACACCCAGTGGCACACGCAAACAGTTCTGCACGCCCACCCACGGGTGGGCCGGCTGTGGCGGCACACCCAGAGGCAACCGCAGACCCTTCTGCACGCCCACTCACGGGTGGGCCGGCCGTGGCGGCACACCCAGAGGCAACACGCAAACAGCTTCTGCACGCCCACCCACGGGTGGGCCGGCCGTGGCGGCACACCCAGTGGCACACGCAAACAGTTCTGCACGCCCACCCACGGGTGGGCCGGCCGTGGCGGCACACCCAGTGGCACACGCAAACAGTTCTGCACGCCCACCCACGGGTGGGCCGGCCGTGGCGGCACACCCAGAGGCAACCGCAGGCCCTTCTGCACGCCCACCCACGGGTGGGCCGGCCGTGGCGGCACACCCAGAGGCAACACGCAAACCGTTCTGCACGCCCACCCACGGGTGGGCCGGCCGTGGCGGCACACCCAGTGGCACACGCAAACAGTTCTGCACGCCCACCCACGGGTGGGCCGGTCGTGGCGGCACACCCAGTGGCACACGCAAACAGTTCTGCACGCCCACCCACGGGTGGGCCGGCCGTGGCGGCACACCCAGAGGCAACACGCAAACACTTCTGCACGCCCACCCACGGGTGGGCCGGCCGTGGCGGCACACCCAGTGGCACACGCAAACAGTTCTGCACGCCCACCCACGGGTGGGCCGGCCGTGGCGGCACACCCAGAGGCAACACGCAGGCCGCTTCTGCACGCCCACTCACGGGTGGGCCGGCCGTGGCGGCACACCCAGAGGCACACGCAAACCCTTCTGCACGCCCAGCCACGGGTGGGCCGGCCGTGGCGGCACACCCAGTGGCACACGCAAACAGTTCTGCACGCCACCCACGGGTGGGCCGGCCGTAGCGGCACACCCAGTGGCACACGCAAACAGTTCTGCACGCCCACTCCACGGGTGGGCCGGCCGTGGCGGCACACCCAGAGGCAACCGCAGGCCCTTTCTGCACGCCCACCCACGGGTGGGCCGGCCGTGGCGGCACACCCAGAGGCAACCGCAGAACCCTTCTGCACGCCCACCCACGGGTAGGCCGGCCGTGGCGGCACACCCAGTGGCACACGCAAACAGTTCTGCACGCCCACCCACGGGTGGGCCGGCCGTGGCGGCACACCCAGAGGCAACACGCAAGCCCTTCTGCACGCCCACCCACGGGTGGGCCGGCCGTGGCGGCACACCCAGTGGCACACGCAAACAGTTCTGCACGCCCACCCACGGGTGGGCCGGCCGTGGCGGCACACCCAGAGGCACACGCAGGCCCTTCTGCACGCCCACTCCACGGGTGGGCCGGCCGTGGCGGCACACCCAGAGGCAACACGCAAACAGTTCTGCACGCCCACCCACGGGTGGGCCGGCCGTGGCGGCACACCCAGTGGCACACGCAAACAGTTCTGCACGCCCACCCACGGGTGGGCCGGCCGTGGCGGCACACCCAGTGGCAACACGCAAACCGCTTCTGCACGCCCACTCCACGGGTGGGCCGGCCGTGGCGGCACACCCAGTGGCACACGCAAACAGTTCTGCACGCCCACCCACGGGTGGGCCGGCCGTGGCGGCACACCCAGTGGCACACGCAAACAGTTCTGCACGCCCACCCACGGGTGGGCCGGCCGTGGCGGCACACCCAGAGGCACACGCAAACAGCTTCTGCACGCCCACCCACGGGTGGGCCGGCCGTGGCGGCACACCCAGAGGCAACCGCAAACCCTTCTGCACGCCCACCCACGGGTAGGCCGGCCGTGGCGGCACACCCAGTGGCACACGCAAACAGTTCTGCACGCCCACCCACGGGTGGGCCGGCCGTGGCGGCACACCCAGTGGCACACGCAAACAGTTCTGCACGCCCACCCACGGGTGGGCCGGCCGTGGCGGCACACCCAGTGGCACACGCAAACAGTTCTGCACGCCCACCCACGGGTGGGCCGGCCGTGGCGGCACACCCAGAGGCAACCGCAGGCATCTTCTGCACGCCCACCCACGGGTGGGCCGGCCGTGGCGGCACATCCAGTGGCACACGCAAACAGTTCTGCACGCCCACCCACGGGTGGGCCGGCCGTGGCGGCACACCCAGTGGCACACGCAAACAGTTCTGCACGCCACCCACGGGTGGGCCGGCCGTGGCGGCACACCCAGTGGCACACGCAAACAGTTCTGCACGCCCACCCACGGGTGGGCCGGCCGTGGCGGCACACCCAGTGGCAACACGCAAACAGTTCTGCACGCCCACCCACGGGTGGGCCGGCCGTGGCGGCACACCCAGAGGCAACCGCAAACCTTTCTGCACGCCCACCCACGGGTGGGCCGGCCGTGGCGGCACACCCAGTGGCACACGCAAACAGTTCTGCACGCCCACCCACGGGTGGGCCGGCCGTGGCGGCACACCCAGAGGCAACACGCAGGCCCTTCTGCACGCCCACCCACGGGTGGGCCGGCCGTGGCGGCACACCCAGAGGCAACACGCAAACCCTTCTGCACGCCCACCCACGGGTGGGCCGGCCGTGGCGGCACACCCAGTGGCACACGCAAACAGTTCTGCACGCCCACCCACGGGTGGGCCGGCCGTGGCGGCACACCCAGTGGCACACGCAAACAGTTCTGCACGCCCACCCACGGGTGGGCCGGCCGTGGCGGCACACCCAGAGGCACACGCAAACACGTTCTGCACGCCACCCACGGGTGGGCCGGCCGTGGCGGCACACCCAGAGGCAACACGCAAACCCTTCTGCACGCCCACCCACGGGTGGGCCGGCCGTGGCGGCACACCCAGAGGCAACCGCAAACCCTTCTGCACGCCCACCCACGGGTGGGCCGGCCGTGGCGGCACACCCAGTGGCAACACGCAAACAGTTCTGCACGCCCACCCACGGGTGGGCCGGCCGTGGCGGCACACCCAGTGGCACACGCAAACAGTTCTGCACGCCCACCCACGGGTGGGCCGGCCGTGGCGGCACACCCAGAGGCAACACGCAAACCCTTCTGCACGCCCACCCACGGGTGGGCCGGCCGTGGCGGCACACCCAGAGGCAACACGCAGACAGTTCTGCACGCCCACCCACGGGTGGGCCGGCCGTGGCGGCACACCCAGAGGCAACCGCAAACCCTTCTGCACGCCCACCCACGGGTAGGCCGGCCGTGGCGGCACACCCAGTGGCACACGTAAACAGTTCTGCACGCCCACCCACGGGTGGGCCGGCCGTGGCGGCACACCCAGTGGCACACGCAAACAGTTCTGCACGCCCACTCCACGGGTGGGCCGGCCGTGGCGGCACATCCAGTGGCACACGCAAACAGTTCTGCACGCCCACTCCACGGGTGGGCCGGCCGTGGCGGCACACCCAGAGGCAAACGCAGGCATCTTCTGCACGCCCACCCACGGGTGGGCCGGCCGTGGCGGCACATCCAGTGGCACACGCAGACAGTTCTGCACGCCCAACCACGGGTGGGCCGGCCGTGGCGGCACACATAGTGGCACACGCAAAGAGTTCTGCACGCCAGCCACGGGTGAGCCGGCGGTGGCGGCACACCCAGTGGCACACGCAAACAGTTCTGCACGCCCACTCCACGGGTGGGCCGGCCGTGGCGGCACACCCAGAGGCAACCGCAAACCCTTCTGCACGCCCACCCACGGGTGGGCCGGCCGTGGCGGCACACCCAGTGGCACACGCAAACAGTTCTGCACGCCCACCCACGGGTGGGCCGGCTGTGGCGGCACACCCAGAGGCAACCGCAGGCCCTTCTGCACGCCCACTCACGGGTGGGCCGGCCGTGGCGGCACACCCAGAGGCAACCGCAAACCCTTCTGCACGCCCACCCACGGGTGGGCCGGTCGTGGCGGCACACCCAGTGGCACACGCAAACAGTTCTGCACG